>CM025610.2:20296199-20336002 GCA_014621495.2 Entosphenus tridentatus
TCCCATCCGTAACAACTCTACAACACCCCCTCCGTAACACCTCTACACATGGTAGAAAAAAGTTTATAGTTTATATCATGATCCCCACATCTCAAATGTTCCGAGGTCACATTGTTCACGCGCCTCTGGTCACTATAGCTTCATTACCGACTTCCAAGACACTATTTCTCTGTTTGTTGGAGCCTTTTGGTTCTAAATTTATCAAACTGAAGAGGGCTGCAGCATAGTTGTACATTACATAGCCCATCATACAGACTTAAATAAGGTGTATTAAACAATGATACAATCATGCAAATGGGAAAGGTAGGTGCAATATCAATGACCATTACTGGTGTGTCATATTAAAATGATATAAACCATTACAAATATGATTGGATGCACACAAATTGAAGTTGCTGTTTGTCTCCGTATGTCTTCGTAACTCTCTAAGTAATACAAACAGACCATCTAATGTGCGATACAAAGCCAATAGGTCCATCACCATGTAATTCCAAACAAAGCAGAATTAACTTAAGACGTTGCAGGGATTACATAGCATTGAAAAGGACCATACCATAAGCATAGGCTTAATACATGTAAAATATTTTAGACACACGTTAACGCTGAAATATTTATATCCCACCGTGATTTTCTTGGTGGTTCAGCAAAACCCCACTTTGATTTCTAGACTTAAGGAAATATAGATGATGGGATATTGATGCTATATCTACCACAACAATGTGTGGATAATGCTGCCTTGAGCTCAGTACTGTGGTCGGTATACCTAATTTAGAAATAAATACTGTGCCCTATGAACACTTTCCAAAATTGTAGGCTAAATAGAATGGGGAAAATGATATGGGAAGTCCACAGTGGAGTGGAAGCACCAAGTCTACGAAATGTGGAATTCTGATCATCCTACACAAAAAAACCCACAGTGCTTGGCATGTGAACTATGATGCTGACAGTGACATGCAACTACTCGTTACCAACGAAAAGCCATCTCTCCCATCTTCCAGTCACGAGGGAGAGAGATGATCAATGAAAGTGAAGAGACTGACCTGAACACAAGAGCCCGCTGGAAGCTGGACAATTGACATCTGCACGTTGGTCATCCACCGCTGCCCTGGACAGCTGCTCCTGGTTGCTGCCAGGCTTCTCCGAGCCGTCCTTTGTCGTCGGGCTACAGTTTCCCCTTTCCAACTCCTGGGTGATCAATTTGGCCCCCACTTGTGCTGTCAAGGCTCCTCCTATATTGGCGCTGTCCCTGGGTCGAGGCATCTGATCACATGGGTCATCGCTGCACGTGATATGCACGGACAGCAGCAGAGAGTGCAAGAACCCACGCGGCTTTACGACGAGAGTGCGGTGTGGCTGCATGCTGGGGCATCCCATGGCCTCCAGGCTGATGTTAAAACGTATCTGTGAGACATAGACAAAGATCTCCTGTATAGCCTTAACAGACTGTTGGGGCAAGCACTGTTAGCGAGCACCTATGACGGCCGGCATGGCACATGTGGGTGGCCATCAGCAACTCTAGTGAATGTAAATTTTAAAAAACTCTCTCATAGTTGACAATCAATTTCTACAGATTTTTATTCTTGTCATGTTTCTGCTGTCCTCCCCAGAATAAAAAAAAATCCGAACTGTTGTAATGTATATAAAATAAAATAAAAATCTCACCTATATGTACACTTTCAACAAAGCCGATGTCATTCTCATTAGCCGATAGTATATGGCTCACACTGGGAAGGTTGGCAGTTGAAACCCAAGTAGGGGGGTTAACTCAGTCCATTATCCCTATGTGGGAAGACTACAATATTCATCCTGTGGAACGACTGCCCCTCCATAATGAGAATGAGGATGCCAATGGAGATGTATGTATGTTGAACTTTTTTTATCGTGCTAATCGGAGGAGCACCATTGGTCATTTGAGCACAAGTACACTTTAACCTTTACTTCCTCTCTGCATACAGGTGAAGCAACAGCATAAAACAAAGTTCTTATTAAAATGTGAGAGTGACATTTAGGTTTCGACTCACTTGTAGTGTGTAACCGCACTCACCGTGTCTTCATCGTCGTCCTCTTGGCACTGCTCCAGCCATGCTTTGGCCTTATCCTGGCATGTTTCTGACACAGCGATGGACAGGTCCTGGAGGTTTCCTATCAGCTCCAGCTGGGATGTAAACTCCTGCATGTTACACGCAGGGGGCAGCCGTCATGCAACCACAATCTCACAGCGAGTGCTCGCAGAGCGTTTGCGAGCACCCAACAGGGCACAACCCTCGTGAACAGGCAGGGCCCTCATCGGAGGAGAGTGCATTCCAGAGGGGGTACAGACCCTAAAGATGCGCAGTGATCTGATGGAAGAAAGTGTCCCAATAGATCAGAGGCCTTACAAACAGCTATTGATCTTAAAATAGCCTTTTGAGTGTTTATTGATCTCATCAAGGCCTCCCAACGACGTGTCATGGGCAGTGGTGGCGCTGCTCATTGGGGGCCCTAATCGTTTTTGTTTTTTTGGGGGGGCCTTTTGATTTTTACACCCCCAAGTGAGATGACAGAAGAGATACATATAGAAAAGAGACAGATACAGTGAGATGAGAGCGATGTGACAGATGTAACATGACAAAGATGTACACAAAGATGGGGTTATATAAGAGAAGTGAGATGCAGACAAGATTAAGATGAGATATATTAATTTGCTTATTTGATGTTTATTAGCTTTTTGTGTTTATTCTGATTTGAATTTGAGCTGATATTTGGCTCACCCCTTGCAAATTATAGACACAATTGCAATAATGTGGAAGTAATATATAGGGTTGCATTTACCAGCCTGACACTTATTCACAACTTAAACATGTGCAGATCACATGTGGAAGCTCTGGTTCAAGAACAGATAGCAGAATCTTGTAGTGTTATATTAGAACACATTATGTTCATTGACAAACTATGAATTAATCTTCATTAACATTAGCAGTCCTGTTTAATGAATTACATATGACCCTTATTATCTAGGTGGCCCCCAAACAAATTGTTATGATGGCCCTTCAATGGGCAATGGCAATCACCCAGTGACTGTTATGAGATTTCATTGACATGACAGGTAAACCCAATTGTGGAGCTATGCCCCTGTGCAGCGCCATCACTCACCCTGTACATGTTGAGGATAAGGTTCGGTACGGTATGTGACCTGGTTTCTAGAACAACAGCCGTTGAGCCAAGGATCAGCTTTGAGTAGTTCTGCAATGATGAAAGGAGACAAAGTCAGAGTTATACTTGTGTGTTGGTCAAAGTTGACACACGCGCCCAGAACCGGCCCTAGACCTTTGGGGGCCCTAAGCAAAATTTGGTTGGAGGCCCCTTTGATGTATGATTATTTTCACCCACTCGCTAGCAGTGACTCTAGGGGTCCCTCTGCTGGCCACGGGGCCCTTTGCAATTGCAAGGGTCGCTTAGTGGCTGGGCCGGCTCTGCACGCGCCACAACCTAGGGGAGGGGTACGTACCGGTCTGGATTGGTCCGGACCGGTCGGGCAAGAGGCGGTTGGAACCGCTCTGAGGGGAGGGGGCTGGCGAGAGCCGGGGTCCCGAGACACCCCCGCCCCTCAGAGAGGGGATATATAAGACGGCTCCCGGAGAGCGGGAGGCAGTCCATCTCATCTCAAGCTGAAGCAAGGAGCCGCCGAAGACCCTGGACCCCAAGCCCCGAGGCCGTCGCCGGGCCGGGACTGAGTGGGGTGCTGGTGGTGTGTTAGCCTCCCTAGGCTAGAGAGCCGAAGGCTAGAGAGCCGAAGGCTAGAGCAGGGAGAGTAGTCAGGATAGCCCGGAGGCTGTACCTCCCTAGGTTGTGTAAAGGGGCTAATCCCCAGTGTGTCAGGATGTTTAGCTGTAACTGAATAAATGCGTGTGGCCTCCAAGAAGTCTCCGTCTCCTTCAAGATACTACACTTGGATCAAGCAAATGTGGAAGTGGAGTTTGAATATGGTGCCTTTAAATAACCTAAATATACTCTCTTTCTACTCTGAAAAGAGGCCACTGCCAGAAGTGTTACCTCACTAGATGTTTTTTGTTTCTGTTATAGAGGAGTTTTATTGATGATGAGGAGGAGGAAGAGGAGGTGTTTTCAGTTGGTTCTTGTACCCCACTGCTAATTTCCTTAAGTTTTATTTTAAATTGAATCTAAACAGACTCAGCAGTCGAACAAAAAAATAAAAAAACCCAAAGTGTCACGAATAAACAAGTAATAGGGTTGTGATCATATTTATTGGTGGTCGTGAATCATTGATGGAAATTCCATATTCCCTTGGTGGGGGCCAGTCTCTCCATAGGATGACCACTGAATATAAAAAGTGACTGAAATGCTTTATGTGTTAAAAGACCGCACCATTACACGAGGAGTGTGCCCCTTTGCTCATTATGTGATTGGTTGGGTTCTTGTAAATATCAATTAATAAATGAATGTTTGATTGTTACATGGAAAGTCCCATTTAGCCAGTTATCCAGTTATGTTTGCAAGGGAGAACCCTGTGGTGCATCAGCAGAGAACAAGAACATCAGAGTGATCCATATGGAATAACGGGCAACCACAATACCTTGCATATCTCGTCAAGTAGCCTAAACCATCACGTGGACTCTGGTCATCCTCGCAGCAGCTTTTGGCTAGCCATTGAACAAAGATGGTCACTGCATCGAGCGCTTTCAAATGAGCTTCTGCAGCCGTCTGGAATGCTCTTCCTTCTGATATTAGGAAGCCACTGGAGCTAATCACTTTTAAATCTAGATTGGAAACTAATTTCTTTAGAACTGCTTTGTGTTTAGTTTGTTGTCCTTCCACCGCACCTCTGATTAGCATGGTTGGCTACGTACTGTGCAAAAAAAGTTCAACATACATACGTACAACGGATACTCTACCTGGTAGAGTTCATATTGGGTTCTGCTGACGGCGAATATGAGCTTGATGTTGTTTTCATTCAGTGCGTCGCCGAGCATGCCCAGTGAAGGGTACTCCTGCAGCCGTGAAAATTAAGATCTCAGCAGATCAGAGCAACTGTGGAAATGCACGCATTAAAGCAATGAAGATACCGGGGATATCAATATTTCAAATGAAAGGCGATGTTAATTATTTATTCTCTTAAAGCATTATTAAATGCTTACAAATATATAGTGGCATATGAATTTACATATATATTTTAAAGCGTTCAGAGTTACGTAGGCAATCTCACCAAATAATGCGTAACAATGGTGGAGTCATTGACAAATACAACTTCACCTGCTGTTCACATGCTCGTATTCATATAAATGTTTTTACTGAATCATGTTTGATTCTTTGTAAACTCTCGTACAGTTGTAGTGAGTCCAAATGAGTCGCAGACGTTGTTTCTTTTAGAGGCAACACCTTTATTTGTAAAACGTAACACAAACGGGTAACTGCGCCTTAACCAGACACAACCTAGGGTGGTGATCACCCAGCTAATTACACTATACAGGGGAGTTACTGCTACGAAGGGTCGGACCCTCACTCGGGTCTCTGACCACATGGTCCCTCGTAGGACGAAGCGCTTCCAGCTTGAGACGCAGAGCTTCCAGTTTGTAGCACGAAGAGACACAGGTTCCTCTCAGGGACCCGCTTTATATCCCTCTCCGGTCGGGGCCGCTCCGCCCTGGGCCCTGCCTGCCTTCCCGAACATTCTCATTCCCTCTTGATCCTTCTCAAGAGCTCTTTCCGGAGACGTGATCACCCACTAGTCCCCTCACCTGGGGCCCCCTGTGTGGACATTCCGGATCACGTGTCTACCGGGTCAACCAGAGTGCCACGGCCCAGGGCAACCCTGCCCCTGGGCTTACACCCCCTCCCCCTCGGGGGAGCCCCCACCACACACTGTGTGTGGTGCCCGTACTATCCCAGTGCTCACCAAGCCCCGCTAGGGCTGGTATTACACACAGCCACCCACAGGGTGCTGTCCATGATGTAGGAACATCGAACGGCACGACCCTTCCGGGCCGGCACCATACAGTGACATCCCTGATGTCACTACATCACCCCCCCCCCCCCTTCGTAGCATCCAGCCATTCCGGCTGTCAACTCCCCCCTCAACGAACAATAAGTGAGATGCAATGAGCAGTGTGCATTAACAATAACAAGAACAGAAATAAATACCCCAACCCACCTGTACAAAAATTACACTATATGCAAATGTACAAACCAACAGGGAGAAGGGTGGAAACCAATGAACCCATAACAACAGAGCAACAATAAAATAAGAAAACGCGAAAACCACGGGATCCCCAATACCATCACACCTTCCACCTTCGCCATGTAACAACGCTCACAAGCTCGATGGCGGCCAGGTTCAGCCAATGACCGCCAAGACTCAGCAAGCGCGACAAGCAGCTAACAGCGTGGGAGCGTGTGTGCAAGAGGATCATGAAAACCGAGTCTTTGAGCGAGTCCGTGATGCCGGGCCCCCAGGGGAGGTAGGCTCGCTCACCCTGGAGGACCCAGAGGGAATGTGCAAATATTCCGCCAAACCCGGCTCCTCACGGAGAGCAGTAGCCGGATCGACGGATCCTCCGCGCTTGGGACCTGCGATGCTGGCATGCGCGGCCGTGCAGGGGACGTCAGTCGTGCGGCACCTGGGGACGGGACAGAATCGCTCGGTTGAGGACCAACCTCAACGGGCACACACCCCGGCTTGTCGGACATAATCGACACTCGGCCCCTGCGATGTGGAGATGAAACTAATTTGCGCAGCGCGATAAATGGTTTCAGGCAAGAGGGATGCACGAACCATCTCTGCCGACCGAAGTTGATCTGGACACACTGTGGTCGAACAACTCGAACAACATCGACCAGCCCCCACCAGGGTTGTAGTCATTTAGGCGATGTACCCACCAGCTTCTTTACAAGCACAATCGGAGCTCCCCAGGGACTGCTGGATGGTGAGATGATGTCTGCGGCCAACATCTCATCAACCGCCAGTCGAACATGTTCCTTCTCCACCGGGCTCAGCCGGTAGGGATTCTGTCGGATAGGGGCCGGGGTGACTCAGGAGCGACGTCCGCCCAATGTCGAATTTACCTTTGCTGAAAATATCTGAAAATTCACGCAAGAGCATCTGCAACGTCCCCATCTGATCCGCGGACAAGGTACCACTTTCAGCGCACAATTTGCCAATCCAACTTTCATCCACATTATGGGATTGCCGTGCATGATACTCAGTACTCACATTCCAACGATGCCCCTATCCAGACGTGCCAGCGACGCATGAGCCAACACCGTACCCTCCTGGATCACCGTGGTGTCCAACCCAGCATTAAGAACCTGAATAAAGGGTTCCTGGTTGTTGGATACCAACGTTTGGGCTGCCACCTACGTCAGCCCGTGACTGACCTTGTTGGAAGGTCCCAAGACAATACCGTTCTCCGTAGCCCCCAAATCGAGCGGCTTCCTCAAGCGGAGGGGAACCAACATCTGCTCGCCGGGAGGGATGCTGACTGTTCACCACACGAGCGCCTGCACCGTAGCATTGGCCGCACACAACTGAGTGGGAGAAGGCAAAAATGCCATGCAACGGCCGGAAGGCAATTCCAAACAGCCAGGGTCAATGCGGATTTTCACGGGCATCCTATCAAGGAAATCGGTTCCAAGCAAACATGGAACAGCCAGGGATTCGGAGACCAGGATGTGTCCTGACAATTTAACGTCAGCGATGCGCACCTCGGCCGTTATCCGACCGATAATGCCCAATGAGCCGCCGTTGGTGGCAAAACATGGTGCATCAACAGGGTCTAGAACCCGACAATTAGAGGGCAAAATATTGTAAATCAATTCCGAAATGATAGTGGCCGACGCGCCTGTGTCAACCAGCATCCTTATTTCCACACCCTCAATAAACCCCAGCACGGCAGATGAACCTGCGGCCGCGGCCACCACTCGATGGGCCAGCTCCGATTGGATCAGTGGACGAACGCTACGATTATGCGTAGGACTCCCCCTCACCCCCGCGCGACCGGGACGTGAATGGGACGCGAACCAAACTGCCTAGATGGGTGAGGTGAGGCCAGGGTTCGAGTGTGGAGTGCATCGCGACTCACCTTAGGGTGCAGGGGAGCATAGGATGGCAGTGATGCCGGGAAGCGCTGTCATGGTATGCGGCAGCCCGATGATACGTGCCCCGGCAGGCCGCAATTGTAGCAGGTAACACGGTCACCCCTGGAACGAGACGAGGATCTCGGCCGCCGCTGCTCATTCGTCTGTCGTGCATCCCCGTCACCCCGGTCGCCACCACCACGGATCGGCGTGGATGCCAACACGGGCTCCGCTCCATCCAACGGCTCTGGCTCCATACGGGACATGGCACACGTCACCAGCGCCCTGTCCTGCTGCAGAAGTTGCTGGGCTTGGATGCATCTAGCGACCAGAAGAGACGAGACATCACTATCCTCAGCTGGAAGGATGGTTTGGAGGAATTTCGCTAATGTCAACAGTTTCTCGAGGACCAACGCGTCCATTTAAGGGAACGCGGCTTTCGCGAGCGCCAAAAGCGCGCTATGGAAGGCAAGGGCCGACTCATTCTCCCCCTTCCGTCGCGTGGCAAATTTGTGGCGCATATTCGCCGGAGGCTCATAAATCTATCTGGTTGAAGGCCTGCGCGAGGGTGGACCTTTCTGGCGTCGTCATCGAGGGCGGCGAGCAACGCATGTAGCGCCTCCGCCTCCGTTCATCCCGCCAGGTCGGCATTTGTGAGGAATCGCCGCTTGAAGGCCACCCAGTCGCCACCGCAAACCCCTTAATGAAGGGAAGTCGCCATCAAAGAACTGGGATGTCCATCGGCACCGACGGCACGTCTTCAATTTTGGCGGGTTGCGCACTCTGCACCGATGACAAAATGGCGGCCGAAAGCGTGGGCTGCCCCCCTGAGTTTCCCGCCTGCTGCAAAATGGCGGCGGAGTCGCCTTCAACAAGCGGCATCGCCGCTCCCTCCTTCGCCGGCGAGACTGCGGGGCTGATCTCCGCCAGAAGTGAAGCCGCAGCGTGGAGGAGCTCCGCGAAGTGACCGTGCGCCTCCCGGAGAGACACCCCCACAGACAACAAATCATCGAGCTGTCGGCTGGCGCCCTGCTCCGCCGGCAGCGTCTCCCCTGCATCTTCCGGAGCTGTAGGCAGCACGAGGTCCTTGTCCTCGCAGTTCAACGTCCTGGTACGTGGTCTGCAACATGTAGACATAGTCTACAGCTAGCTGAGTAACTAGCATGTTGGCCACTTCCGACACCAATTGTATTGAGTCCAACTGAGTCGCAGACATTGTTCCTTTTAGAGGCAACACCTTTATTTGTAACACCGTAACACAAAGGGGTAACTGCTCCTTTACCAGATACAACCTAGGGTGGTGACCAACCAGCTAACTACACTATACAGGGGAGATACTGTTACAAAGGGTCGGACCCTCACTCGGGTCTCCAACCACGTGGTCCCTCGCAGGATGAAGCGCTTCCAGCTTGACACACAGAGCTTCCAGCTTGTAGAACGAAGAGACCCCGGTCCCTCTCAGGGACCCACTTTATATCCCTCTCCAGTCGGGGCTGCTCCGCCCTCGGCCCCGCCCGCCTTGTTGAACATTCTCATTCCCTCTCGATCCTTCTCAAGAGCTCTCTCCGGACACGTGATCACCCATTAGTCCCCCCAGCTGAGGCCCCCTGTGTGGACATTCCGGATCACGTGTCTACCGGGTCAACCAGAGTGCCACGGCCCGGGGGAACCCTGCCCCTGGGCTGACACTCACCCCCTCCCCCTCAGGGGAGCCCCGACCACACGCTGTGCATGGTGCCCGCACTATCCCAGTGCTTGCCAAGCCCCGCTAGGGCTGGTATTACACACAGCCATCCACACGGTGCTGTCCACGATGTAGGAACATCGAACAGCACGACCCTTCTGGGCCGGCACCATACAGTGACATCCCCGATGTCACTACACATTTACAAAAAATATTCAAGAAGCAATGGTTGCTCACCACCCTTGGTTCAATATACTTGGTGAAATTGACAGGTGACATAAGACCAAAACAGGTGATTGAAGGGATTAGTGTTCCTTGTAAGAAACAAGTGTCTTAGCGTATGGCCTCTTCAATTCCCCCTCCTTCCCATAGCAATCAGGAGAGATTTGCCAATCTAATATTTTTCACTCAACATCTGAATTTGTATCTTTGCTACAAGACTATATCACACTATTTTTTCCAAGTTGATCAAAAATACATAATTCCATACTTGTGACCATAACCATTTAACTCGGATGTACTTTGTCTTATTATTTTAACTAAACATAGCTGCTCAAACAGCAGGATGAATTCCAACAACAAAAAAGGTTATTACTTATCAGAATAAACGCAAAAATAGTTTTCAATCGTTTTAAAGCAAACATATATTCTGGAGTGGACTTTTTTGTGGACTTGACTCCCTCGCTCGCATGTCCCACTACTGCCCCTCTCCCTCTCTCTCTATCCTTCAAGAGTGGCGCGCATCTCAGCCAACGTTGCATCCCCTGCCCTCCCCCAATCAGCACCATGTCGGCAGCACGCGTGTAAATGGAGCGCCCGCTGAGGTGGCAGCGTCCATCGTGGGGCCGCACCACTCCGGCCAGACGCGCGTCCAGGGGCAGGTGCAGGTCGGCGTCCGAGGCCACGAGGAGCACGTGCAGCGCACCTGGCCGCCAGCCGAGCTGCTCCTGTGTGGGGGCGCACACAGGGCCCTGAGCCAGCTCATTGCTCAAGGCCTCCTCTCTCGCATTGTGTGGGTCTATCATCAGCATTGTCATCGTCGTCATCATTTATTACTTGACCACCGTGCCTTGCCCAAGTATAAAAACAAATACAGGAGCACCAGTGGAATTAAGCTGCGTATTTGCACAATGCACATATTTAGCATGCATGAACTAAAAAACGCGAAACATTTTCAAAACCACCAATAGCATTGTATACACTCGATTTTATAATAGACAAACACTTAGAACTGCCCATGTGTAGTGACATAATTGTACGCTTAGGATATCCTCAACAATGTACAAGGTTTGAATGAAGTGCGTTTTTAAACCTCTTCCTAAATTGTGGTACATTTTCTTGGGAAATTGTACGTCATCTAACAGATTCCATTGCTGTAGTGTCATTGCAGAAAAAGCCCCATCAGCTCTTCTCAAATAGATGTAATGAGCGACTTTCGCAACACGTTGTGTAGAGGGTATTCTTCTTTATTATTCACACTAGGCACAACACAGGCCAATACTTATTCCTTCTCACACTGAGTACAACACTAGGTATTAACGTCTCTACTGGCTACAGACAGGCGATCACTCGGCGTGGTCCCATCGCCCTCACTCGGCAACGCCGCTGGCTGGCTGACATGGCTGTTACTTAACCGTGCCCATACCCGTGATTCTCCTTCCAGGCCAGCAGGTGTTACACTGTCATTACATAGATATGCATTTTCACAGACAAGCCACTGTGTCAGTTGTTTCAAGTATCACTTAGGAAAGGGATCATTACGCACAATTTATGTATACGTAGTTTAACAGGTGACATGCGTTAAAATTCCAAGCGTTTCCCTGCTCAAGTTAGTGTTTGGTGTTGCTCGTGTTTGTTTACAATACTGACATTGTCGGAAATTACGCATTTCTTTGCTGCATAAGGCAGCCACCGCTGGTTTCCCACAAAGATGTCCTCATTATATCTGACCGCGATGGACGATGGCCCTAGTCGGCAACGATTTGTAGCGTGTGCTGAATGCTCCAGTTTGATTGTGAGATGAGTACACCGACTAGCTAGGATAATGCAAATATGTAGAAATATTTTGTCAGAGGTATTGTATCGGCAGTACACAGTACCAAAAAAATGTTTACTCTGCAATGAAGTTTACAATTACATCTGCCAACTATTAAGTCGGCTAGTTGAACAAAACATGGCACACACTTCACAGTTTCCATTGTTTACTTTATACATGTGGCGAACCTAACATAAGTGCATGAATCACTTGCATTTGCAAGTTCCATACACAGTACACAGCATTTATGCCATGCTTTTCATGAAAATACACTTTAAATATATATTTATAATTGCATAAAGGCCATTTAATTGCATAAAGGCCATTTAAAAGAACCTGCGATGAAAATGTTTTGGGGAAAAAAAAAGGGCAAGGCTGCATAAACCTGAATTTGTGGATAAACAGCAAAAGTGTCTTCCCACCCAAACAAGATAAGTGCATTACACATCTCTCTTTGTATTCCTACGGTGGAAGCCAGTCTTTGCATAGGGCAGCCACTCTTGACTTCCCACAAAGCAAAGAGCAATTGGAAATACATAATGAACAAACACCTCTCCCCTAACCTTGCAGACGGCAGCCTGCAGAATGGCGTCCAAGCCGCCCTCGGGTGCGTCCAGGTTGGCAGAGATGCGCTGGCCTTGCACTCGCAGCGTGAACTCTGGCACTGGGGGCACCGTCTCCGCGTCCGCCACCGCCACGCTGCCCAGCGGCAGCGCGTGCCAGAAGGAGAACGGCGGGAGGCACGCGAGACCCACCACCCTGGATGTGCGCACACATAGGTGCAACAAAGACAAAGATCCCTCACCAGTTCAGATAATTGTCACTGGTGTTGGCCGTGAGTGGGAATAGAACTCATGTTGCCGGGTTCGCAGTGCAGAACACTAAACGATGCACCACCGCTCCCCACACACACGCACCCCAAATGCACATCCACCCGCATGCGGCTATACATGTGTAGTGACGTTGAATAAGCCACTGTAGCGCGTGCCGCTGGGAGATTGGTAGACAATAGAATTAGGGGTAACAGCCCATTCTACCAGTTGCACCTGTGGGCAAGGCATGGAGCCCTCTGGGGGATCCAGAGGGGTGCGGGACCGAGGGCGGAGCCTGGCCACGCTGTTCAGGATAAAAGGCGAGCTCCGACTCACAGTCAGGGCTGCTGCGTCGTGATCTTCGCTCTCTTCAAGCTGTGGGTCTGGCAGCATGTTGGCTGTCCCCTAAGGCTGTGAAGGCCGGAATAAAAGAGAGAGAGAGTACCTCCTACTAGTGTCTGTGTATCTATGGTCGCACCGCATGTTGTTCAGCATGAAATCTGACATTTAGCTCCGTGTGCTGGATGCTTCGGGGATTTAATACAAGTTGCATTTTTTGTTAACTTCTGCTAAATAAATGTGCAGTTCTATATATATAGAAGCGCATGCTTGAGTTGGATAAAATATTTGCCAAAACCAATAAATTTTTCTAAAGAAAAAATATTTGGTGGCAAAGCCTGGTCTCGGTGTGCCGTTCATAACAAGCTGGCCTGCACAAATCATGTCCCCCCACATACACACACAAACCCATCCCAGCCAGCATGACTCGCCTGCATTGCTTTGAGACAACAGCTGGATGTGTCGGTATTATATTCCAAAGTCATGGGGCCAAAACAAAGAACCAATCGTGCATATACTGTGCTATGCAAAGAATGTATTTGAAGATTATAATGCAGGGGACGTGAGTCGTGCCCTACGTCGACTTGGGACGTGTATTTTTGTGAAAATCGTCCTATGTGGATAATGCACATGATGGGGTCGCAGTCAACTCCTTCATCCCCACTCCCTTGAGAGGCGCCGCTGACCCCTGCCCTTACTTGGTTTGCCTGTCGGTAGACGTGAATTTTGGTGGGGAAATGAACAATTGCCCCCCCCACGGCACTTGCGGTGAGGACCATACGCAAACAAATGCTGCACACGCGCTGCCCATTACTGAAATGCGTGTGCACCACATAACCTACATATTGAATCCGCATGCATCCATGCACAAGCACAAGCTGAATTTAAATTGACTCCACTGTGCCGGCAAATATATATTAGTTATTTATCACTCATTTTCATGTACCCGCACTAACAAGCAAAGTTACAGCATCTTCATGTTCAAACAGGCACAAGTAGTGCTCATGTCCATCGGTGGCCATAAGACAGCGGTAGATATTTCCCACATTCCCTTGATGGGAGCGAGTCTATCCACAGGACAACCAGTGACCACTCTTGACATTTCACAAAACGCTACTCGTTTAATTAATGTCACATAAGTGATGGGTCTTTGCACCCTAGAGTCAACACAAATATAAAGATCCCCCGTATAGCCTTAATAGACTTTTGGGGCAAGTGCTGTTGGGAAGCACTTATGAAGGCCGGCATGGCACACGAGGGGGTGGGTGGCCAGCATCACGCCCGGCCACCTTTGTCTCCCCAGTGACGATGTTTACATACCGCACCAGGTAATTATTTGAGGCCGAGTCGACATGCAGGAGGCCCAGGACCGGTTCAGAATAATCGTCGCCGGTGTTTGTGGCCGTAAGCGGGGAATCGAACTCGGGTCGCCGGGTTTGTAGCGCAGCACTCTAACCGCTACGCTATTGCTCCCCCACTGACAGACTCGACTTAGGACCTGACGCACCAGCAAGGGTTTAGACGGCGCTCAGGCAGGCTGCTGGCAAAGGGGCTCACGGGCTTGTCCACAAAGGCCCCAAACCCCAGGTGCAGCACGTGGTCCGCTCGACGAATGCCCGCACCACCTCCAGGGGGCGCAGTCCTTGGAGCTGCGTCTCCCAGGACCCGAGCCAACAGAGAACCCAGGTCCTTGGCCGCCCGAAAGTGCGGTAGCATGGAGGCCGAGGCGTCCATGAGGTAGTAAACGTCCAGTGCCGGCGGTGGCCCCAGATTCCGTCTCACCAGCAGCTGCACGCTCGCCGTGCCACCTTGCGGACAAGTGGGTGAGCATTGAACGCCTCCTATTTAGCGCCTCCGATTATAATTAGCACGGTTGGTTACTGACGGTGTGAAAGAAGTTCAACATACATACAGTACATTGCAAAGGAATGAGAGAGGCTTTGACAGGAGCCTCCACCATAATCTTGAGTTTCTGCAGCCATAATAGTTTGAATAACGTACTGTGGAGAATGATTGTTGATTGTGGAAAACCTCACTGAGTTGGCAGGAAAGACCCACCTGCAGAGGAGGAGGCAGTGTAGCAAGTGGGTTTCTAATCAGCTATATGTGTGAGGTTTGAATGTTAAGCATATGCATTTTGTGAGCACTCCAGTGTTCCTTCGTGTTAAAAAATACTTTCAGAGACGTACGCCATCCATTCCAATGCAGAACCCTACTAAGCATACTGAGACTCAATGAGACTTTTCTGGCCAAACAAATGCAAATATATATATAAATATAAATTGTGATGCTGTGTTGCCAGTGATTCACGAGCACAAATAAGAAAATCTCAAAATGTCCATCAATAATGTTCTCATAAAAAATAATACATATATAATAGACAACATTTTGGGAAATGACCTTTGCTATAAAGAAGGGCTGTTGCCTTAAACACCTATTTTCCTTTCATGGCCGTGTAAATACAAATACATATGTAGACTTAAAGCTTTCGTGACTACAGGAATTCATATTCTTTGGTCTTTCGGTAAAGTCACAAAGATAGGTTCATGGTAGTCATCAGGACATGACGATTGCTTGTGTTGCGATCGAACCGTCTAGTTTTTTTGTTATTTTTGTTATTTTCTTTGAACCTATCTACGTGACTTTACCGAAACACCCAATAATATAATACATATGTATTAATGTAAATCGTATTCCTACAGACTTTATCACCTCTATCCACTCTGGTTAACTTTGCAGAGTAACACAGCAAGGCACGCAACTTCGGCACCGGTGCATCTTGCCGAAGCCTCGTGCTATCTTACAATGTGAGAGCCTGTTCCATCACAATGTGATGCACGTATACACACCGTCAACATCAGCCAAACCGGTGACGAAACAGGGGGATAGACAGATGGGGAACGGGGGCTCGCTGCCCCAGACCACAAGGAGTCCCACCAAAAGGGGAAATGGTAGCTTCTTTTTTCAGTAAGGGGGAAGGGATGACAAGAGGAGAATACCGAAACACGGCTGACATGAAGAAAAGAAAAACATAATAGCGACATAAACGAGCAATCTTTCATTCCAACCCTCTGAACCTGGCTCCCGTCTAATCTGCTGTGGCTATGCCCCTTATCCTCAGTCCCTATCTCCCGACCCTCCATCCTGATAACTTATTTCAGCTATTGTATAAAGAGATGGTCATCTGGCCTCGAATTTCCCCTCCATCCCCTTGAGCTTATGGCTCAGGTGTTCCATACCTTAATGTTGCCATAAGTGTACTGTACCATTATTTCCAGTTAAGTTTTACAACCAATTTTAATATATGTGGCAGCAGTCATGTATCGCAAGCCCCTGGGCACGGCCACTTAGTTAGCCCTCCTCCATTCTTGACACGGGGAAATGAGACATGGCGTGAGGGTGAGCACCTGGACGGAGCCACACGGCAGCTCGGTGTGGTGACAGAGGGCCCCAGGGGTCCGACGAGTCTTCCGTGTGGACGCACGCGCCGGCTGTCCTGATGTGCTGCGACGCGCAACCCTCCGCCAGCAACCGCCAGACCGGCCCACAACGTCCACCTGGCCTCCTGCATAGCTGGGTAGCAGCAGGGCAAAAGCACACATACACGGCGGTGACAATAGAAGATAAATATATTTAAGTGTAAATCCTCCAATCCGACCTACAGCCTGAAAGGGCAATGGTGTGAGCAAGTGCTTGTAGAGGCTGTAATGACACGCATGTGAGCGAGTGATGTCAGTACCAGTGATAATGTTAACGCTTAATTGACCTCGAGAAAGCACAGGTTAATTTCAGTAAGAACCAATTTGTACTGATGTTGTTCATGATCAGAAATAAAATTGTTATGCAACCATGCATCTGGAGGGCCCGCATCGCCCATACAAATGTCGTGACATCGCTGCATGTCACCATGCTGTGGGTGCAGTACCGGCCCTAGAGGGGCACGGTGTGCGTTGAGTAAGGGGCAGTCCATAAATGACGTCACGCACCTAGGGGGGGGGGGAGGGGGTCAGACATTTGTGACGATGCGTGACGAGGCGGGGAGGGGGAGTTTGAGAAATTTGACGTCACATCAAAATGCGCAACTTTAAATCAATATTAATTACGTAAGAATTCTTATAACAAAACAAATTTTGATGAATTTTAATTAACTATTTGATTATTTAAATTTACTAAGGTGACCTTTTATTTATTCCATGAAGGAGCATTTTGCTTCTCCATGGGAGAATGGAGAAGCATACATTTTGTAAAATTTTGTAATGATTGTTATTAAACATTTTGATTCTAATAATTCTACCAGGGCTTTTCATTCTGTGGAATGAATATGTGATTGCTATAATTGTACTCTCCATTTTGCTTCGTTGTACTACAAAGTTTCAAGTATTTTTTTTATAGTTATAATTACTTTTAATATTTTAGAATTATATGAGAATTTCAATATAATATTCTGAACATCTGCAGTTTTAGTTAGACGTTGAATATTTTAAAGTGAATTTTATGCAAAATTTCAGCTTTCTGACGCCTCCTTTTTAATAAATGTTTTCTCCTACAACATCAGAGTGCAGCGCCACATTAAATACGCACTACAATGACAATAGTTTAAAGTGATTTGAAGCATGTTTTATTTTCAAAATGGAAATATGGTTTGGGGGGGGGCAGAGCTTTGTGACGTCATATTTGAGAGGGGTCTGACTTTTTATGACGCCGTGTGACGAGGGGGGGGGGGGGGTCAAAATCGGCCAAAATAGCTTGACGTCATTTATGGACAGCCCCTAACATCGCTGGATGGCACCATGTTGTAAGTGCAGTGCCGACCCTACAGGCCACGGTGTGTAGTTGCCGACCTAAGGGGAAGGTTGTGTGCGGCCATAGCACTCTGATTGACCCGGGAGGACACGTGACCGGTTAAGATGAAAGGGGGGCCCCCAAGAGGGGGCTAGGGGGGGTCACGTGATTGGGACCCAGGACCTTCCCGATGGTTCTGGAAGGGGGGCGTGGCCAAGGGTGGAACCGGCCACGCCGCAGAGAATATAAGCCGGGTCCCGAGAGGGATCGGGGTTGTTCATCCCGGGAAAGAAACCCTTCGTCTACCATCTCCGTCCTTCGAGTCTTCCAGCACGTGGACCCGGGCAGATGCTGTTGGTCCCGGGTCCGTAGTAACAGTTACGTGGTACCTAGTGTAGTTAGCCGGGTGGTCACCACCCAAGGTTGTTATTGTGTGAAGGGGAAGTGTACGCCGTGTGTTGGAACTAAATAAATGCGCTGCCTCTGAAGTCGACGTCTGCGGCGCAGTTGAACCCACGATACATACAGAAAACAGGACAACTCTCCTGCGAACACATACATGCACAAGAATAGCACACAGGCACACACACACTTGTAATACTCATTCTGTTTAAGGAAAAAACACCATCTCTTTGAAGTGCAAAGAGACAAGCGAGATGTATTCTCCTCCACCATACTAATTGAGTTTATAAAATACAGCTTTGTTGATCAATGCTCAGACTTTAAAGTGTTATCCCTATCCCAGTTGTGGGTGGAGTGAGGAGCGGTAGTGTAATGGTTACAGCGCTGCGCTATGAACCTGGTGATCCAAGTTCAATTCCCAATCACGGCGAACACCAGTGACCATTATTTTGAACCGGTCCTAGGCCTCCTGTAGGTCGACTCAGCCTCAAATGAATACCTGGTGTGTAAACATCACCGCTGAGGAGATAAATGCGACCGAGTGTGATGCTGGCCCCACTCACCCCCCTCGTGTGCCGGCCTTCACAGGTGCTCGCTAACAGCACTTGCCCCAACAGTCTGTTAAGGCTACACGGGGGATATTTGTCTTTGTGTTTCTTTGTGGAGATATGTGTGGCGGCACAGCGCAGCGGGGCACCTCATGAGAGCACCACCCACACTCGGATCCTTTCCGCAGGCACCCGGTGCATGTCTCATCCTCGCACACGCTTTCTGCGGGACAGGGGGAAGTTCACATCCCTCATTAAAAACCGAAAAGCTCCTGGCTTGAGTTCCATTCACTTTTAGTGGAATGTATACACGTTGGCGACGGAATCAAAATACTCGCCCCGATGTTGTTCATGGAGACATCTGCACGTTTCGATTTAAAGCTTTCGTGACTGCAGGGATTCATCTTCTTGGTTCTTTCGGTAAAGTCACGTAGAAGGGAAATAATAAAGTAATAAAAATAAAACGTAATAAAATAATACAGGGCTGTCTTTCCGACAGCCAAAAATAAAATAATAAAAATAAAACATAATAAAATAAAACAGGGCTGTCTTTCCGACAGCCCTGTTCTTCACCTGAGGACGACTGCTTGCTTTGTTGCCGAAACGTCGTGAGAATTTTATTTTATTATGTTTTATTTTTATTATTTTATTATTTCCCTTCTACGTGACTTTACCGAAAGAACCAAGAAGACATCTGCACGTCTTTGTGAAAAATTGTATGAAGAGGGACGTTTGCCAAAAATACAGGGATTGTCCCGGATCCAAACATTGCCCATGGGGTTATTGATATATTGTGTCTAATCGTCGTACGGTAATTGTATGCAACTGTCTCGTAGCTGCAACACAGCAGTGCTGCCGGGGGAACGTGCAAGGATTACCGTATAAAGCCACGCAGAGCCACCATTGTTTAGTGTCTCTCCTCTGTGTGGCCACTCCATCAGACTAAAATGTCACTCAGTTGTTATTTCCAGAATTATTTTGTCAAAGGGCAACGATATGAAACCGGGATGCTGATTTTTGTCATGTTGTCACAGTGCATATGGGTAATGCAAAACATAACATAAATACTGTAGTTAAAAAAAATCAACAAGGATGCAATGAAACATCAATAATTTCAATTGTTCACAAATTACCATACGTTTGGAGCTTGTGAACTACTTCTGATAGCACGTGAGACTTTATTCAGTGTTTATGCTTACTGTCCCAGCAAACTGTGAATATGCCAAAAGGTACAATATGAACATTATTTATCACATCGTCTTACAAGATATTAATATACAAATAATAAGTTAAAATCTTGGATAAATTACTCTTGGTTCTTTCGGTAAAGTCACGTATAAAGATAAAATAATAAATTAAATAATAGCATACGACGTTTCGATTGCAACACAAGCAATCATCATCAGGTATAAATGAAATAGCAACAAAAAATCTAACCAGAAAACTATAGACAGACATATAACCAGACAGATATCACCAATATCACCAATATCTGTCTGCTTATATGTCTGTCTATAGTTTTCTGGTTAGATTTTTTTGTTGCTATTTCATTTATACCTGATGATGATTGCTTGTGTTGCAATCGAAACGTCGTATGCTATTATTTAATTTATTATTTTATCTTTATACGTGACTTTACCGAAAGAACCAAGAGTAATTCCTGCAGTCACGAAAGCTCCAAAATTAAGGTCTTGGATAAATGCCTCTTTTTAGAGAAGGCAAAGAGATGGGAAAGGCAGGAGATTCGGACTAAAATTTATCCACAATAAGATCCCAATAAATTACTATCGAGTAACTGGTTATACTTGAGCAGTGGACTTTAGAAAGTTAAACTAAAAGTATCTCGATTTATTTAAAATATTACACGCAAATAAACAGATGTACAAAAAAACATGGGAAATAACTTTTTTCATATATATAAAATCTGAAAAATACTTTTAATATAACTAAATCACGATCCGCGACTCACCTGTGCTGATGCACAGACAGAACAATATTGGTATGCTGATCAACGGTCGCATACTCGTCACTGCCAGAGGAAGATGCCTAACACCGGCTGGCGGCTCAGAGTCAGTACAGGTGAGTGATGAGTCCTACAGGTGAGCGTGCAGAATGAAAGGAAGAGTGATGCGTGCACAAGAGACAGGAGGAGTGCCCGTGAGACTGGAAGAGCGTTCGAGAGGGAGAAGTGGTGAGAGAAAGCAGCGGGTGTCAGAGAGTTGAGGGTAACGGTGTTGTGTGAGTGATGGAGACAGCGATGGCGAGTGTGCAGGTGAGTGTGTGAGAGGGCTGGTACGAGTGAGAGCGGATGACAACACGAATCAGAGTGAGGGCAGAGCTCGAGTTGAGGGTTAGGCAGTGCGTGAGAGGGCCGCGGTGCTTGTGATGGGAAGAACACGGAGGAAGAACACGGAGCAAGTCCACGCTGCTGCCTCAATCTCGATGCAATAAATGAGCCAGCGGATTACGGTAAAACGCTCATCACGAAATATCGCATTTAAAATGTGCACTCATCAGAAGGCTTGGCAGACACCTACCACTGAGGTATATATATGGGTTCAATGAGAGGCTGTCTCTATGCGAGGTTTTAACTGAAAAGCTTGATGCTTGATATAATCGCAAAGTTACCCTCAGGGTAGCTCCAGTGATAATGAATAATGCAATAGCTCCGGCAAAAGCGTTTGTGATCGGCGGTGCAGAACGTGTAGATATTTGAGTCTTGTACGTCTGTGTGTGATATCGGATAAGTACACGCACACGGACACCCTAACCAGCCTTCCCCCCCTCCACCTCAGTGGGATCAAACACACAGCATGCTCAAGAGTGAGTGACTTGCAACAAGGGCTATCGTCCCATTGAGCAATAAGTGGCGGTTGATTTCCCACAGCTCATTATCCAACAGAAATGTGTAATAAAAACAGTACCGTACACAAGGCTCCTTCAAACACAAAGTTTACCACGATCGCATGGAACTCTTGCCAGTTCTTGGATATTGTTAGAAATGTTTAACCCTTTGGTATGCGTAGCCGAATTAACGGATGGTTCAAATACAAACCCATTTCCGATACAACATGAGCACTTGCATGTAAGTTAACTGCCAAATTCACCTTGCTATCAATTAAATCATAAAAATTGGTACGTAAACATCCTGTACTACTTTACAAAAATCGATATACAGCAGTGCAACATATAAAATGCTGTGTTCCTTTTTTTAAAATGTGATGAAATTGGAATCGTTAATATAAGTGGGTAATTTACTGTAACATAACATCCTCTGGACCAATTACAGCTCATTTCATGGCCTACTCCTGAGTGGTTTTGATAATAAACTGGTTTCAGGACAAACGAAACATATTCCATTTTATTACCTCAAGCTCAAATCATTTAACTCACAAGCAGTCAAAACAGCTGTCCCTCTCATATAAAATTACAGTACCTGAAGCCAAACAGTAAAAAAATATTGTATATATTCTACACATAGTCCATGTTTCATATTTCCTATGTATAAAACAAACAACGTGATTAGTCGCGTTTATTTACACATTTGCCAATGTTTTTTTTAATGTATTAATGACTTCCATATGCAATTTGTCGATCAATGTGACAGTTAAATACAGGGCTTATGTGAACATTTATTCAAATTGACTTTCTGTAGCAAGCAATGGGGAGTCACTCGAAACGTTTGCTCTGTAAGTTTCTCAGGTATAGTGTTGACTTTTGCGAGGTATATTTTAGCTATATGCTTATTCCACCACGGCCAATCGAGTTCCTTAAGCGTTATGCCAATAGCCACGTCAAGAACAGGTTTACCCGATGGGAAGGCCAGTGCCTAAACTCAGCATGAAGTTGCCTTTTGGCAATTTTCACAGATGTCTGCCATTGCCTCTTGAAAGTAACAAGTCTGGGCGTGACACCAACCGGTTCTCCAGTTTACTCGCGAATACCTTCAAATTACTCCTGTGCAATCATGGAATGGGCTGTAAACGCCAAACAAGCAATGCTTTAAATAAACAAACCACTTGGTGTCCTGATCCGTCTCAATGAAAACTTTGACAACATCTTTTTTGTTACGTGGTGCCGATTTTAACGGAAAGGAAAACACAGTGCACAAACTTCATAAAGCAGCTGATGTCACCCTGAAAAGGTTGGCTGCATTGACTAAAATGATACTGCTTGCTTAGTCAGCTCCAGATATGTTTTGAATGACATCATACCTACTTTATGATGTGTGGAATCGTTGACCAGGCTTATGTCATAAAAAGATAACAACTATCTGTTTGGTCTTTGTTCACAGTATCAAAACACTCGTTTCAGTTTCTTAAACGAGGTCGCCAGTTTACCTGCAGATTACTCACAATCGGTCCGTTGAAAAATGTAAGATCACCTGAATAGAAATGTACAGAGCAACTTATTTATCATACTTCTACTGTAACGCCTTCAATGACGAGTCACGTGTTTTGCACTGCATGGACTCAAGTCGTCGTAACAGCTCAGACCCCCTGCCTCTGGCCAGACGTAGAAAGGTCTCCAGCCAACATGTCGAGGCTGCAACTCACCTGAATCTCCGGAGCAAATTCCTAATGCGTCCCGCCACGGTCACCACCCACGAGTACTACATCCCATAAGCACAACGAATGCAGGATGACCCATATTTGGAAAGCAGCTCGTGAGAGACACAAAATAAGTAATATAAAAAATGTTTTTTAAAAACACGCTTTAATGAAATGTACCGTACTAGTAATGTAAGAACTCCACGACTCCAGGATTTACAGCCAACGTAGGTTGAACGTGGACAATTAAACCCAAGCCGAAACATAACATATGCAAAAGATTGTTTAAAAATATATAGATTTTTTCTTTTTAATGATAGAATACAGTATTGTCACCAGTATGACATACGTATACCAAGTTTGCAGTCGATATGACATTGGGAAGTGGGTTAAAATTGAGTTACAATATTTGAGGATACGACAACAGACAGAGTGAGATTATCAAAAGCGTGTAAAAGAATGTTTAAATAATATGTTTTTTTTATGATAGAATATAGTCTTGTCATCAGTATGACATAAGTATACCAAGTTTGCAGTCGGTAGCACACATTGAGAAGTGGGTAAAAATTTAGTTAGAATATTTTTTGAGGATACGACAACAGACAGAGTGATATTCTTGGTTCTTTCGGTAAAGTCACGTAGAAGGGACATAATAAAATAATAAAAATAAAACATAAAAGAAAATTCTCATGACGTTTCGTCCACAACGCAAGCAGCCGTCCTCAGGTGAAGAAAGAACCAAGAATATAAATCCCTGCAGTCACGAAAGCTTTAAATCAAAATTCAGACAGAGTGAGTTAAATAAAAGTGTGTAATAATAAAAGCGTATAAAAGGGACACGCATTCGTCTGATCACGACCGTTTTGAAGTTAGCCCCTCTTGAGACCAACGCAGGCAAGACATTTACACATGGTTGTTCTAACTTACCCTCCTCACCTTGAAGTATTTTGGACTCAAAACTTTTTCATGATATATATTCTCCAGACTGATGTATGCATGGGGTCTAGCACACAAAGCATCTGCTCTGGTGCCAGTGTTCGTTGTTGAGAAATGAGCGCCTTGTCAAAATGTCCTACACGCATCAGTAAACATCTCGCATGAGACAGCCACGCTCAGACCGCCATACAATACAACGGGGAGCTATGGGAGTTGCGGTGAACACTGATAACACTTATGCACTCACATTCACGGTTAATTAGGACCAAAATATGTTTGATTAATTCATGCAAATAAATGATAGAGTTTCAGTTTTGTTTTCTCCCAGATTAAATTTTGCCATACCTGGGGAAGAGTGATAACAAATACAAAGCAGACAATCTGTCTCACCAAACAAGGGTCTCTCTCTCTGTCACCATTCATCATCATAGTAAAAATAATATGAATTGTGGTTTCATAACATGCAAAGCAGAAAAATAGTTTTCTCCTGAAAATCAGCGAGTGGGCTCTGACAGTTGTGGCCTATAGGAGTTCGGCTTGGCTCTCTGGCAATGACAAACAAAACCAAAATGCCCCATTGCTCTGGTGATACGAGTTTTAATGAGACTGCATTATCACGTTCAGCATAAAGGCAACTGAAGACAGGGGGGGGGGGATGGCGTTGGCAGTGCTCTGCTGTGCACAGTATATGTGTGTGCAGGGTGGGAATAGAGTACAAGGCAAGTCTGCCACAATTGTTGAGTGTAAGGAGGAGGGCGTGTGTGTGCGCGCGTTGTGTGTGATTGGTGCTGCGGTAGTTCGCGCACTGCATTACGACCCTGGCGACCCGAGTTCGATTCCCGCTGACAGCCAACGTCGGTAACAAATATCCGAAGCGGTTCTGGGACTCCCCTAGGTCGACTCGACCTCAAATGAGTACCTGGTGCGATGTGTAAAAACATCACCATTGGAGAGACAAAGGCGGCCGGGCGTCGTGCTGGGCTAAAAGGCTACATGATGTGAGTTGTGTAAATGTAGATGGAGACAAATGTCCGAGGTCTTTTTTTACGTAATCCGCTGGTAAATTGGTACTTAATCACTCAAGCGATGGTTTGTTTGAAATGCATTCTGCAGAAATCCACAATTACCGTGCCTTTTTTGAAAATCGTGCCCTGTTCGTATTTCTCACAGCTGTTGCAGATTAAAGGGTGCGCAATTAAAGCCACTGCTTAGATATCTGTGCTATCGACGTAAATTTAGACTGTTAATTAGGCGCAGGCCATCGTGCAGACCTGACTCTCACAGCACTATACTCACTCGCGTGTGAAGACATCCTCAGCAGTCGGAGTATTAACTGTCAGTGGCAGCTTATTGTACTCATTAATGAAGACCCATCAACATAGACACACTGATGGATTTTCAACGGAAATTATGGAATTATTTCACAGCATTTATACCTATTTAGTGGTGGCAGTCAGTGAGTTGAGACGTTCAAATGCTGCATGGCAATAGTGGTCTAAAAATGGACACAATTTGCCGAAATGGCTCAGTGAGTTTGATTAGCGGCTCGAAATTACCCAGCACGTCTATGACTTAATCAAACGTGTTTATAAATATCTCTCTCAAGTAAATGCATTTTATTTGAATCAAGAAAAACGAGGTGATGATCACAACAAAAAACCTCCATGCAATAAGCGCGCCACCATTAAACCTAACATCAACTGATCATAGGGCTCTGCTCATCTGCTATTTACTGACCCGAGCCAGGAGTGGAATTTCCACATTCGTTGAGTGAGATGAAGTTTTCCACAGGACAACGGCAACCACTGTTGACGTTCCACGTAAAGTGGTACTCGTTTTATCGACCCCCAAAGAGGTGAAGGGCTGAATTGACCGCCAATTGAGAATTAAACTGGAAACTTAATTATTGAAAGCTGCACTCAACTTCTGTACAGATAATGCACCATAAAAAGGTATATTTTGAAATGTATCCAGTTATTCTTAAATACATGAATATGCAGCTGGTAATTATATTTTATCTGAACATGTATGGTCTCTCGAATATGATATTTGATAATTGTGCAATGCTTGTATATGCACTTTTGGCAATTTCAAAGACCTCAGTACATAACTCGAACTGAGAATATCTGTAGGAGGACATTTTGTATGGCCTTATCTAACAATGCAGTCTGGCTATTTAAACGGGTGAATATTAAATACAGACATTTAATACGCGCTCGTAGCATGCTCAATGTCTGGTCAATAGGCTGTGCTTTGAAGAATATGCTTGTTTGCATAATAACACCATTACTTGACCAAAACAAAACACATCACTGCTCCTGCATAAGACTGCGATCTCCCTTCAGCCAGCATGGCTATTCTTGAAAATACTTCTAATTTCTGCAAACGGGGGGGCTTTAATTTTGTTGGCTTTGTTGTAGATATTGCGGTTGTGCTTAGAAACCAGTCAGACCGTATTAGCACATTTATACATTGCCGAGATTATAGCGTCGGTCGGAGTGAACGGTAGGTACCTCTGGGCTTAGTATTGTGGAGCCCCCTATGGGCCACTATTGATCCTCACCAGCGCTGGAGAGGCTTGAGTGAGCCCTGTTTGGAGAACATTCCGCAAGCTCTGAAATGTATCACCCACACTACGCACGTATAGCACAGCTTTGTATGCCTGGGGAGACTGGGACATTTAAGCAATGGCTGAGAAAGATAAGGAATTGGCATATTATTG
The DNA here is from genome assembly GCA_014621495.2 of Entosphenus tridentatus. Classification (NCBI taxonomy): domain Eukaryota; kingdom Metazoa; phylum Chordata; class Hyperoartia; order Petromyzontiformes; family Petromyzontidae; genus Entosphenus; species Entosphenus tridentatus. The sequence continues at coordinate 20,323,080 of CM025610.2, forward strand.
GTTCTTTCGGTAACGTCACGTAGATATCAACATGACTTTACCCAAAGAACCAAGAATATGAATTCCTACAGTCACGAAAGTTTAAGTCAAAAAGTATTGGCACTCTAAATCTATTGATATAGAAGAATACTGCATCTAAGCTGGTCCCCAAAGCATGACCAACGTAGAAGTAAGAAAAAAGTTGCACATAAAAGAAAACCTGATGATGCAGGCAGCGGTGAGAAGGAAACTGGCACTGTTGGGACACATGTGTAGAATGGACAACAACAGGACAATTTAAAGTGTGTTGTTGGAAAAAATGGAAGGAACCAGAAAGAGAGGGAGACCTAACAGAGAATGGCTTGACAACGACATGAGAGATTGGTGCCAGAAAGATGTGGTACTATTCTTGAGCATATTGGCATAAGACAGAGGAAGGTGGAAACGAATGACGAAATGTGATGACGCACATATGCCTGATCCATGCATGTGATAACATAAGCTTGTAACGTTTAGTTATTTTAAACAGGTAGGCTTTCGCGACCAATATTATCCATAATAAAGGTTTTTTTTGGGGTTAGATCGCCAGCACTGTGACCAGTGGTGGGTGAGCACCACCTGCACACGCATGCGGATTGGAATTAATTAATCAACATTTATTGAATTAATAGTCCTCGTCTATTGATGACAACATGTGGAATGTTAGCGAAGGCCCGATATTCTTAGTAAATGGCTCGGGCGGAAGTGAGCCGGCTCAAAGCTGTGCTTAAATCGAGCCGTTTTTGAGCACGGTTCCAGCCATGCTCAACATTTCCATGAGCTGAGCTTGAGCCGTGCCGTGGCTGAGCCGTGACCGAGTGGCTCAGGCCTGAGCCGAAGCTGTGTGAGAGGCTGAGCAAGAGGCGAGCCGTGGTTTCAGAATGCGGGCCTAGAGTCTGTGGACTTAATTTAGGTATTATCTTCGTTTTCATTTCTTTAGAACTGCGTTTTGTGTTTAGTTTGTTGTCCTTTCCCTGCACCTCCGATTAGCACGGTCGGCTATGTACGGTGCAAAAGAAGTTCAACATATATATACGTCTAGCCAACTAAAGCAGTCACAAATGTAGTCAACTATCCATTATTACATGTTCAGAATCAGAATATGTATTTATACTGGAGGAATCCAACGAGCAATACAGCTATTTTTATTTGTGGCCAGGTCGCTCCTGAAATATAAGTTAATACCTCAGTGGGCTTTGCCTGGTCGGATGGGGATGGTTTAGTTGCATTTGTATGTGTTTGGGTTATTTGTTTAACTTTCTTGTACTTTGCACTGCTATCATGTTCTTGTACTGTTTGTTGTTGTAACGTTCTTAGCCGCCTGGTCCTGGTCCCGTGGTCCCCCAGTCCCTCTTAGGGCCCCCCGGACCGGTGCCTCCGGTCACCAGGCCTCTCGGTTCACATGGAGTGTCATGCCCCCCTGTGTACCCCTGCACCGTCCCTGGCACTCTCGCCCCCTAACCTCCGGAGGATGGCACTGCACGTGGAGTGCAGTGCCATCCATCCTTTATCGGCGATCTCAGCCGGCCGCCGCTAAGGCCGGTACTGCATTCCCGCTGCAGTGCTGTAGGTGGTGTGAGCGGCGTGTGTCGTGCCTCACACAGGCCGGCTTCACACACCATGCAGTGATGCCACTACTTCTGTGTTGGAAGACTCAGGACACGCAGTCTATCTCTACGTTATTTGGTGAGACTGGGTTGGCAGTGATGCGCAAGCACAAATAATAAAAAATAAATAAAGTGGCATATCTTGGTCAATCACGCTCCAGTCGCACAAGAAATGTTTTTTTATAATGGGAAACTTTTGGGCAATGGCCCTTCTTGAAAAAGTAGCACACAAATGGAGCTAGAGAGGTAGAGTGGATGAGAGTTGGAGACTGCACTTTACACCGAGTCGAGGGGCATTTGTTTTTCCTGGGTTGTATTTTCTCTTTAAAGAACTATGGTCCTCTCCAATGGAAACTGTGAGCTGGGAGTTAAAATACTCAGCCCCATGATGAGGAGCAGTCTTGCGAACGAACACTGTCGTACTCAAATTTTAAATGTTGTGGGTTTACTCTCCAACACACCGGTGTGCTGAACTAGTAACCAATTGCCATGTTTTGTTCACGTGAAAACCCTTACTAATTGGCTGTGTCGGGTGGTGGCGGGTTTAACGACACATTCATATTTTTGCGATGTAACCCAAAACACTTTTATTATGTTAAGTCCTCTGTTAACGCGAATGCTGCTACGGCACAGGGTCTACTGTGGCAATGTGAAATTTGTACCTTTGGCTAAGAGCCAACAACAAAGATGAATACCAGCTGCAAGGCCATGCGTGCATGCAGACGCATCGTTTTATTTTGCCTTTCATCTTTATGGTGATGAAAGTAATTATAATGCGGAGCAAATAACATTGTAGTGCCAGAATGTTGAAAAAAAAACAAAAAACAATGTAAACGAGATCCATGCAAATATCCCATTTCCTTTGTTCCCTTTCGTCTTTGCTTAAGAGACGATGCGACCAAATGATAATACAATTTATAACGCACACAATGTTGCGGACCGAAGACGCAATTCTGTGGTGCGGAGCCGAGCTCAGTGTCAGATCACGTTGTGCGGTTCCAGGGAGACTCAGAAAGATGTCGAGCTGCAGATATGTGCCTTTAGATGTTTTTTGAACGAAGAAAATTATGTATCGTTAACGGATGTCAATAGAGATGGCGTTCCAGATGACGGGGATGTGACGGAGAAACGACGAGAAGCAATTACAGTCCTTGTCCTGGGAGTTTCAAGGAGATTCTGCAACACACTGCAAAGGTTTCTACAATTAATTGGAGTGTAAGGCATCAGCAGAGAACTTATGTAGGGTGAGTAGCCGGATTTTAGGGCGCAGTAACAGAGGTAAGCGATCTTGAATGTAATTCTGGTCGAAATGTGCAACCATTGAAGGACACAAAGGACGAACAGGGAGTCAGAGCGAGGGTTGTGGGGACCGTGGACAATTCGGGCAATGTGGTTTTGGAGGCGTTGCAGCTTATTTTGGTTGCTCAGGACCGGATGAGGACTGAGTTACAACAGTCGAACAGCGACCCAAAGATGCTGCAGGCGAGAGTATTTGCAATGTTGGAGATGATGAGCAGACGTAGATGATGGACGGCCCTGAGATGGTAGTTGCAGGACTTGAAAACGAGGTTGACATAGGTGTCGATGTAGAAAGTAGGATCTAGAGTGACGCCGAGATTCCCGAGGGGAGTGGGAGTGAAACGAGTCTTTTCTGAGTGCCAATTAAGGTGGCCTCGGATTTGGTAGTGTTTAGGGAGAGGTCGTAATCTTGAAACCAGTGCTGTAATGCAAGCGGAAATGGAGGCGATGAGAAGAGTGTCGTCAGCGTAGGAGTGGTATTGAATGTCAAAGCTGTCAATCAGTTGGCCAATTGGAGATGGATAGGCGGAAAACAGCAGGGGGCCCAGGACTGAGGCCTGAGGTACTCTGCATGTTAAAGGAATGGCGTAAGAAAAAGTGGCTCCCACTTTGACGGTGATACATCTGCTGGAGAGAAATGAGGAAATCCAGTTTAGTGCAGTCCCGCTGATCCTGAAGTCGGACTCGAGGCGATTGATTAGACTTTGTGGTTCACAGGCGTCGAAGGCTGAGGGAATGTCAAAGCTGACGAGTAAAGCAATGGAACGGGAATCGATAATGGCAAGGATGTCGTCCAGGATCCTAGTCAGAGCGGTCTCTGTTGAATCATACTTGCAATGAGCCGATTGAAAGGGGCATAAATTCGGTGAGGATGTGATCTGCGGCTTCAGTTGGGTGAGGGCGAGATGCTCAAGAAGTTTGGAGGTAGTAGTGAGGTTGGTGATTGGACGATAGTTAGACGGGTCATCTGGTGAAGGGGCAGTTACCCCTTCGTGTTAACGTGTTGATGTTACAATAAATGTGTTGCCTCTAAAGAACAACGTCTGTGACTCGGTTGGACTCGCTACATAATGATAAGCGTGGAATATATTTACAGTATTGCAATTATCTGTTTAAAACTTGACCAGGAACCACACGTGAGCTGTCAAGTAGACTATTTGTAGACTAAACTCTACTCACCTGGTATCGACGATGAAGGGTATTTCCCTGTCCCCAGACGACCTGCTTGTCAGTTTTGATGTGGTTTCCTTATTCACCAAAGTTCCTGTACCTGACACCATCGCAATCATTGAAGACTTGGTTCATCAAGGACTGAACACTGAGGTACCCCCCTGGTGAGACACTGCTTAACCAATACATACTTCACCTGGAATGGAACTTTCTACAAACAAATTGAGGGCACCCCAATGGGCTCCCCCCTATCTCCGGTTGTAGCCAACGTTTTTATGGAAAAATTTGAGACTGACGCCATCCAGACTGCCACTCTATGCCCGACCTTATGGAAGAGGTACGTGGATGACACTTTTGTCATCTGGCCACATGACCGGCCTGCTCGAGACCAATTCCTCGACCACATCAATTCCATACACCCAGCCATCAGATTTACCATGGAAGTCAAAAAAGATGGCAAGCTACCTTTTTTGGATGTCCTGTTAAAAAGAGACCTGATGGTTCAATGAGCCACTCTGTCTACAGTAAAGCTACCTGCAGAGGGCAGCATTTACTCGGATACTGGCAGCCGTTTCAGTGAAGTTAATAAAATTTTGATTCAAAACTTTCGTGACTGCATCAATTTATATTTTGGTTCTTTCGGTAAAGTCACGTAGATAGAAAAATAATAAAAAGAAAGTGAATACAAATACAAAATAACAAAAAACAAAAACCACTTATGCAGACTGGAGCCTGGTTCTTCATCTGAATGAGTGTACTGGCAGGCTATAATGTGGATTGTAGTCTGGTTTTTAAGTTTGGTGAGTGTACTGGCAGTCTCTAATGTAGACGGTAGCCTGCTTTTTAAGCTTGATGAGCGTATTGGCAGTCTATAATGTAGACTGTAGCAATAGTTATTAAACTGAGTGCGCGTACTGGCCGTCTATAATGTAGACTGTAGCTTGGTTCTTAACCTGAGTGAGCGTACTGGCAGTCGATAATGTAGACTTATTCTTTGGTTCTTTTGGTAAAATAATAAAAATAAAATACAAATATGAAAATAAAAAATAAAAACCACGACATTTCGATCAAAACACAAGCGATCGTCTTCAAGAGGAAAATGGGGAGGTCACTGAAGGCAACTGTTGATAATGGGGGGTGTCCATTTGGAAGACGTCACCTGTTCACGATTATTAATGAGGGGGGGGGGGTGCTACATGTGGAATAACGTTACCCGTTCATGATTATTAATGAGGGGGGCTGGCCTACGTGGAGTGACGTCACGCGCGGGACACACAGACATCAGACATTATTGGCTCATTATAGTAGTTTATATAGCCAGTGGGCTTGCCAAGTACCATCGTCTTAGATAAATAGATTTCGTGTGAGGCAGCTGCATTAAAATAATAATCAACCACGGCAGAAGTATTGGTCCTACCGTGTTTCAAATCTGCCTTATGCTCACGAACACGGTCCGAGACATGTTACTTAGTTTCCCCAATGTAACTGTTGCTGCAGATACAGTTTAGTTTTTAGATGCCGGGATATTGCATGTCGGGGATCTTGTCCTTCACAGATGGGATCAGATCACAAATTTTATGTACTGTGTTAAATCGGGCCTGGATCTTGTGTTTGTTCATGATTTTGGAAATATTTTTTGTTACCCCTGCTATGTATAGCAAGGTGATAGTTTTGATTGGAACCTTAGATGGCTCCTTCCTCACGGTTAGAGTGATGGCTTTGCGGATTGTGTAGTTAGAGTATCCATTCGTCTTGGTGTACGAGTTTGAGTTCACTGGTTAGGTGTTCATGATCGGAGATACATTGAGCTCTATGGTGTAGAATTTTTATGAGGGAATTCTTCTGGGATGGATGGTGGTGGGAGTCAGGTTTTAGGTAGGCATCAGTATGGGTTACTTTCCTGTAGACATAATGGCTCATTGAGCCATCTGGTCTCTTTTTGATTAGGACATCCACGAAAGGTAGCTTGCCATCCTTTTCTACCTCCATGGTGAATTTGATGGCTGGGTGTATGGAATTTATGTGGTTGAGGAATTGGTTCAGAGCTGGTCGGCCATGTGGCCAGATGACAAACGTGTCATCCACGTACCTCTTCCACAAGGATGGGCTTAGAGTAAATTCCTGGATGGCATCCGTCTCAAAAATTTCCATGAAAACATTGGCTACAACCGGAGATAAGGGAGAACCCATTGGGGTGCCTTCAGTTTGTTTGTAGAATGCTCCATTCCAGGTGACGTATGTATTGGTGAGGCAGTATCTCACCAAGGCCGGTACATCAGCATTCAATCCTTGTGGGACCAAATCTTTAATGTTTGCAATGGTATCGGGCACAGGGACTTTGGTGAACAAAGAAACTACATCGAAATTAACGAGCAAGTCACATGGGGACAGTGAAATGTCCTTAATTGACGATACCAGGTGAGCTGAGTTAAGAACAGAAGAGGTGGTCTTACCATGGAATGACTGTAAGGTCTCAGACAGATATCGGGCCAGTTTGTAGGTGGGTGAGCCAATAGTGGAGACGATGGGACGAAGGGGTGTATCCTCTTTATTGATTTTTGGTAAGCCATATAATCTGGGTGGTATAGCAGCAGAAGGTCTTAACGAAAACCGTCTATTCTGTTCAATTAATGAAGCTGAATCAGTGATTATACTGTTCGTTTTTGTAACGAGGCTGTTGGTGGGATCTCTCTTAATTTTTGTGTAGCTACCATCAATTTTATTGTTGTACACGGTTTTGTCCATGATGACCTGGCATTGCCCTTATTGGCTGAGAGGATGACGATATCATCCCTCTTTTTTAATTGAGATAACTCAAAACGTTCATCCTTACTGATGTTGCTGACTGGTATATTTGCGCTTTTGAGGGTTGCAGCGATGTGTCCCAAACCTTTAAGGGTTACATCGATCTGAGCAATGATGTCATCCACTGGTATGTGTTTGGGGGTGACTGTGAAGTTCAGCTCTTTAGCCAGAACTGATTTTAGGCAATCGGAAATTGGACTATTACTCAGATTAATAACAACATTGTCAACGTCTAACTTTTTAATGTGTGGACCTGGTTTCTTCTTGGAAAGGAGGCTGAACTTGGAAATCAGGTTATCTTTACATTTAGCTGACATTGTAGCAGCAGTTATGTTATATACATGTTCCCAATCAGATGTAGACATTTTTACGTCAATGTTAAGTGTAATTTCAAGAGTGTCTTGTCCACATGATCTAGTTCAGTAAGGAGCAGTCTAATTCTCTCTGAGATCAGGGCCACTCAAATTAAGAACCAGGCTACAGTCTACATTAGTGTATTTTTTTCACTTCATTATTTTTCTTCTATCTACATGACTTTACCGAAAGAACCAAAGAATAAGTAAATAATTGGCAAGAGCTATAACAGAGCACTTTTGAGTTCGTTTAACGAGTTCGGTTTTGGCTTTAATTGTATTCGGTGTTCTACATTCTACAGTGTTTGTCTGTCTGTGTGTTTGTCTGTGTGTCTGGGTGCCTGTCTGTGTACGAAACTTAGGCAGGCAAGGCTGCGTTGGCTGGGTCATGTAGCCCGCATGCCCAGCCACCGCATGCCTAAACAGCTTTTGTTCGGCCGGATCGAGGGGGCTAAACGGGCGCAGCACGGGCTAGAGAAGAGATTGAGTGATGTGGTACAGGAGGACGTGGAGCTGAGTGGACTTGCCGATGACTGGTACCAGCGGTGTCAAGATCGGCCTCTGTGGAGGAGGCTCGTGAAGGAAGCTACTGGGCAGTTGGAGGCAGTTGCCATCCAACAACAACGGAGGGTGGAGGAGTGACGCTCACAACAACGAGCGGAGTGCCGGGTGGCTAAAGCACAGCAAGTTGGCACAGTAGGGGGTACAGGTGGTGCATCAGCCAGTCATCTCGGTCATCTCAGTCAGTCGACCCGTGGCACCTGGGTCTACCCCGTGACCTCCTGCCAACGGGCGTTCGACACTTCACGTGGCCTCAAGGTGCACATGGCCTGGCACAAGCGTCGTGGTGACGTCACCGCCACTTAGTGGCGAATGGCGGTTGTACGAAACATACGAAGGATTTGGCTTGCAAACCATGGGGTTTACGGGTAGAAAAAGTAGTCAGGTACCACGCCATAAGCCCCGTGGTATTTCATTTTCCCATCAGTCAACTTTTAAGTAATGAAAAAAAAAATGTTGTGCTTTGCATATTTATTTATTTATTTTCTTCCGCCGCTCTGCGAGCGAGCGCCAAAGCACACATTTTCTCCTGACAAAGCTCTAGCAACGCACATGCGTTCGTTGGGAGGGGGGGGGGATTCTCTTTCACGTTAAAAATGCAAAAAAAATACACACAACGCTGAGGTAAATTCTTCAAAGTGTAATAAAAGACTCCGTCAGGCGATGCTGGTCTCCGTTTGTCTTTTATTTAGGTTCTTCTCCACACTCCCCACTGGCCTCCTCTCGGACCAGTGTCGTCTCGCGCGCGCCCCACGCACGCTCCCTCTCGCGTGCCACGCACGCTCTCTCTCGCGTGCCACGCACGCTCTCTCTCGCATTAGCTCCTCTATTCCCGCACTCCGCACACCGCTGTCCGACGGCGTGCAGAGGTCCTTCGGCCACGTGGCCGATGGCGCGGATCTTTCCTCACCACCCAATGTGGCTCAGCCTCTAAACTTCCCCGACTGCCCCGATCTCTTCCGGGCTCCCACTTATATACATTCCCCCCACGTGACCCTGACTCCTCCCCTTCCGGATCCTCAGATCCGGCCTTTCCATACTACCCCACTGGCTCCGCCCCCATCACCTCGCCTCCCATTGGAGCCGAGGTGAACGGTGGCCCCTCCCACACGCCCCGCAGACCAGGCTCCACCCCCCAATACCCCAGGCCGTGTGATTGGACCCGAGCCCAGCAACAACCCCATTTTCGCTCGCATTACAAAAGTATAATGTCCTCTTCTCCACCCCCCTACCCCAATGTGTGCACTTTACATTGATATGCCAATCTCTCCTTTTAACGCAGCTGCTGTGAGTGCGTGCGGCGACGGGACCCCTTTCCATCTCAGACCCCGCCTACTTACCCTTGGGTGACACCCACCTCAAACCTATATACAGTCATACCTCGGTATACGACCGCTTTGGAATACGTCGAATTTGGTATACGTCGTGTTTTGACGAGAAAAAAATGTCTTGGGATACGACGTCTTGCTTGGGATACGACGCGCTTGCTAGAACTTGTATGGGTCGGGATGAGTCACCGCGTACCCGCGTAGACCCCATTCATGACTGAAACAAAGCGCCGCTCCTCAGTCTGCCTGTACAGTAGATCTCGTTCAGTGCACAACCCTTGCTATCAACTCTTCTCAGCAAGGTAAAGTGATGTTACATTACATTTTTATTTCAATTAATTTTAATTGATTTATGCGTTTATTTTAATTTATGTATGCATTTTAGTAATAAGTAGTGTCTAAATTATTTTATGCAACCCCATTAATGTATAATATGCCATAAAAAATATAATTTCTTATACTCTGGAACCGATTATTTCCTTTCCCTTTATTTCTTATGGGAAAAAAATGTTTGCTATACGTCATTTTCGGTATAAGTCCTACCTTCTGGAACGAATTAACGACGTATACCGAGGTACCACTGTATAACCTCTTGTTGCAGCAGCTCTTTCCTGTTTAGCAGTTCTACTGCTGTATCTTTTCACCTGATGACGATTGCGATCGGAACGTCGTGATTTATTATAAAATTTTCTACCTACGTGACTTTACCGAAAGAACCAAAGAGTATAGTTATATAGCAATTTATTGAGGACATTTTCCCTCCTTACTTTTGACTTACATGCAACATATTGCACTTTTGTATTTTACTAAAATGCTTAAAACGTATGCTTAAGTGCTTTCTATAAATTGGAATGCAACATACATATCCACCTATTACTTTTGAACAATGTATTTATAGGAGTATAAATAACTTAGACATTTGAAAGGAGTTACGTTTTTTTTTCAGATGGTAATTTCTGTTATGCATTATAGTCAAATGTCAAGCCTGTCCAGCCCCCTTTTGTTTTAATACTTTAAAGTAACAATGTGGAACACACACGAACCCGTTACGCGACAGCCCAGCTCTGCGTCCTGTGTGGGCCACTTCCCGAGGGCTATTGTGTGTGTCCTTACGAGGCTGAGCCAGCAAATCATGCATAGCTATAAGCCAAAGAAGCTTTTCTCCCAATTAGCAACGTATAATACAGTATAGGATAACATGGAAACGATGTGTAGGTTGGAATGCACTGCACAGGCATTGATGACATTTATTTAACGTGTTGCGCCCGTCAAGAGAGATTAGTCAGTCACTCCAACAATGCAGTCACTCTACTCTTACTTTGAGTATACCGACTATATTAACGAATGCGTTGCATTACTGTATGGCACATGCGGCCACAAGACCAACGATTGGGTTTGTACTCACGAGGTGCTTCTCAACGCCACGGTGTCCACTTGACAAACATCGTTGTGAAATCCGTATTAACAGTGATGCCAACACACTTACCATCATCAATCCCACATGGTTAGCATTATTGCCACCGCAATTATTATGACCACTTTCGTCATCATTCCCATGACCAACATCTATAACAATAACCCATATTCAAGTGATTCTACATACTCTCTTGGCAGGGCGCTTCTTGGGATGTTTTGCCAATTTCTCATTGAATATAATCATCATCTTTTCGTGCGAATTGATGGATTTCCAGTGTTGATTTTCCAGCTTCCAATTGTGCACGAAGACTTGTTTTGCGTGTTTTAGTTTAATAAATACATAATCGCCGCCGCTACGCCGCATTCCTATTGCAAGGATACCATATCGCCTCTTCATACAATGATTTTGACTCCAAACGCGCACCACATTCCCTCGCCCTTGAAGAGAGAGAACGATTGAGAGGAGCGAAGAGGAACCACAGACAAGCGGAAAAATACAGCCACGCGGTGAGACAACGCCAAATCCTCCCTTAACGTATTAAGATATTATCGACTGATGAATGAGTGATTACATGCGGGGGGGGGGGGGACCGGAGCACCTAGAGAAAAGCTACGTGTGCAAAGAGACAACGCTCTATCCCATACAGATGGAACAGGTGGGGGGGGGGTCCACATTTGAGTTGCTGTACTGCCTGCTCCTGGCAAGTTAGCATATGACAACTCGACGCTCATAGGAAAGAGAGATTCATCACAGCATGTGTGTGATCCACGAGCACTTGCCTCCACTATACTGGAGTACAGGGCATGCACCACCAATTGAAGCATCGTTTGCATTGGATTTTTTCCCATACAAAGAAGCTTCTGTGCAAAACGGACATATACCGTTCTGTGTCAAAGAATAGGTTGCATTTCCTGGAAGGGGTGAAGGCTCCTCTCTCGTGGCCAGAACCCTGTGTGTAAGTCTGAACGTTACCAACTTTGAAAATTTCAACTTAAACCTTGATTTATTCTCGACAGTATATGGGCAAGTATCTTTCATACAAATTACATCTATTTTGTGAGAATGGACATTATTTCTCCTATGGATATTTAACGAATTTCATAACATGTTGTTCTCATCATTAAAAATAAATATAATTCACATTAAATTAAAGTATTATGTGAAATGTTCGTACTTTTGTGGACAGCTAATGCAACGAAGGGCTCACACGCTACGCTCCTTTCTTGTGGTCGTCCGTGTTCCCAAAATGCATTTCAGGCATTCCTCATAAGAGTAAGACGTTAAGGGCGAACAGGAGTCGCGCTTCTCCACCTTTGTCAACCTGACCCCGCAGTGAGCCAAATTTATATAGCAATGCATGGTTTTAAAGTTTCAAAAAGAAACACACCGGCTTTTGTACACCCGTGGAATCTCTACAGACCCAAGCAAACATATGGTTAAATAACACATCTGGAGAACAGTTATGCGCCTACACTTCCTCATCATTTTTGCTCATTGTGACTCTCCACGTTTTGGTTTCTATCTGAAACGCAGTGACACTGAATCATCTCAAGAAAGGGAAAAACGGCCTCTACAGCTGTGGTATCATCCCGGCAGTCACAAGAGTGCATAAATATGTCTGCTGCCCCCATACACTACTCACTTAGCTATACTGAATGCTCACATTTAGATCGCGAGGTAGCAAATGTGGCTTTGTGGTTAGATGGTTGGCTGGTGGTTCGGTACTGTACATGGTACTCCATAAGATGCCACGAAGAAAGTTTACTTTTGCAAAGGAGACATACTTTATACATACTGTATTACTATTTATTGCAGGGTGTTTTTTTTTTATGAAGCTCATCAACCGAGGCACTCCACATCACACAATGATGTGGAGCGCCTCGGTTTCTTTTTGGAAAAAATAAGATTTACATGTTGGGCAAACACTGCACTGCCTTGGCTTGTTTTACATGCAAGGGCCGATGCCAGTTAGAGTGAACGGAGGTAGACAGGGCAGCTGGCCTTGGAGAGACGCCAATATAGCGCTGGAATTTGCGACGTGATAAATGTTATAGAGTTGTGGGCCGTTGCTTTTATTTATTTATTTACGGAGCTGGTAAACACCTATTGGCATGAACTGTGTCAGGGTATATATAAAAAGGTTCTGGCTTGCAGCTGGGGAACTTATAAATGCCTTTCTGACTGGGTGGTCCAAATCTTTGCGTTTTCACCGTGGGCGTGTTAGCGTACCCGGTCAGCACAATACGTTCTTCAGCTGAAGCAATCAAAGAAAATGAGCAGGAATTTCTTGCTCAACACTGCAGTAAATGTGTCATTATTATATATTACTGGTAGGAATCTCCTGGTTACACCAGCCCACAGGGGA
>CM025610.2:20336534-20363291 GCA_014621495.2 Entosphenus tridentatus
CCCAGTCCCCCCCGCACTCTCACCACTCCTGTTTATGAATCAATCTTCCGCCGCCCTGTTTAAACTCCAATCCATACTTCACCACCCACCCAACTGCAGGCTGTCAAACGGGGGTGGGGGGGGGTGAAGAGACAACACCAGTTCATACAGAACTCTCACCACTCATGGTTATGAATCAATCTTAGGTCGTCAGGTTTGTACCGTAAAATATATTGAATTTTAAACGTCCAAGTGCCTCCCCGTAAAGTAATTTAGACTATCATTTCTGTTGCTGGTGCCATTTCAATTGTCACAATTCCATATTCCTATAACAGGGGCCAATATGCATCGCTGTTGCTGAGCCTCAAAGGGGTATACATTTTATTACCCAAGAATGGTTGAGAGCTTAGTCAACCCCAAATGGGATTTCAGCTCCCAGTCTTCTGACTGTGCTCTGCCACAGCACCACCCAGCCTGTTATGCAATAAAAACAAAAATCTATCTGACTGAACAAAACACTAGAAATGTATTTAGCCATCTTGCATGGACCATATCTGGGTGATATTTTTTTATATTATTACTTTGAATCGATAATGAGCATAGATGCATGACGTAGTTACTTCAAGACCACATTCAAGACCAGACAGATGTGGTCCTCCACCATGGCCTGCTGATAATGTTTTGGAAAAACGATGGATTGAGTATATCGCCTTTCAGAGTAGTGTCTTGACTGCAGATTTCTTGCAGGTGCTACGATCTCGTAAAGCTCACCATGAAAGTCGGACAATGTGCAATGAAGTGTTTGCCAAAGGCGTGAGCGAGTTTTAATTGGACCAGGTAAGGCCCACTGAGCTATATAGCTCTTTTTCAGAAGTGACCTGGCCATATAGGATAGCCAAACGTAGTGGCCTATCATCATGTGGAAATGTTTTAGCAGCCAAATACTCTAAACGCATATTGACTATGCATGTAGAGCGAAAAACCGGTGGACCTTGGGAAAAATCCAGACAACCACACGGAGAGAGACATGCAAACTCTAAATATACAGGCGCCAGGGTCGGGATCGAACCCATGACCTGTATACCAGACGAGGAAGATAACATTTCGACACCTCCTTCTGTTTAAACACTTTGAATGTACACATACACACACGGCAACGGACACAATTATGAAGCATCGCAGTGAACAGACCCATATAGCACTACTCTACAATTCAGGAATCAGACACACATTTCACATTGTAATTTTCAAACACAGCATACGTTGTTTGATCTCTTTGAAGGAATCTGGGTAGCTGGCAGCACACTTGAGAAATGCTTGAGAGCTGACAGAGGGTTCTTCCATAACATGTGGAAAGACCAAGTCAATGCCAAGGCTCTGAGACACATACTGTATACAGTTAATAAATGTTTTCGGTTTGATATTTTTGTTCACACTAATTCTTCGTGAGTTGATATTAAAGCCCTTCCCCATTTCCCTGATCTCGAGGCATGAACCAGCAATTGAATGACTAGCACTGCATCTGGTTAAAGGTACGAGTGAAGAGTGCCAATAGCTCGTGATTGCCTTGGCTGTAAATAAGCCATCATGTCAAGCATTTGAAAAGCCACGGGTGATCAGTGTGTTCATACTGCTGACGTCCGAACATGTTTGCGCTTGGCTCGTGGCCTCAGGCAATAGTGGTACACCATGAATAAGTAAGTTGATCCTCTGCTATGTTTTTTTGTTTTGTATTCACTCACATAGAGAATTACAGGAGATCGAATGATCTGTTGTAATGGCCAGTTTGCTTGTAAATTGTTTATGTTATACCCTAAGACCAGTCAGTGATCCATATGACAATTGGTGGATTATCGTTATAATTATTATATGCACGCATGTGAAGTCAGCATTGAGAGAAGTGAAAAGGTCTTTGTCACAGTGTTACATTTGAACATTTAGAGGATTTCTTGTCATAGCAAAAAAGACACAGGTAGAGAGGAATCTCTAGATTTAGGGCAGCTGGGAAGGTGGCAAGAGACTTTTAATGTGGGGAATGTAGTAAAATCCTGCATATCCCATTCCTCACTGTTTCCATTTCCTGTTTCGATTCTGCACTTGGCCTTGCTTCAACCTGGCAGATGGAAGGAAGCAATGGTGAGGTGTGATGTCATCAACAGCTATAGCCGTGATGACCTCTTCACCTTGCGTTAACGTCTCCACTTTGGCGATAGCGCAGTGTTCTTCATTGCAAGGCCACTGGCGGCCCCTGATGGCCTTTAGTCCAGCCCTGATGTGCGGCCGGCGACATTACACAAATGTAAAAACACACTCATTGTGCTGTCAAACCCCCAATGGTTTAAAATGTATGGCGGCCCTCACACTGATGATGTCTTATCGGCGAAAGTACCCCCCTCTGAAATTTTGTGAAGGACACGGCTATAGAGCACGGGTGCTTCTACAGTGAACTGTTCTTGCCATGGCAAGTCGTGAACCACGTTGGTTGTGGAATAGCACGGTAGGTGGCGTTGAGGAGGCTGGATTCGTCTGCAGCTTGGTTTAAGCTGTGTAACTCTCCGGCTGCACGGTCGTTTTTAATACACATGTCAACAGTTGTGCAGTCAATTGAATTTACATCTTCAGCAATACGACTGCAATGAGGAGTACCGATAAACAATGAGAGAGCGACTTGGGGTTTCCGAATCCAATCTGTACTTTGTTGATGATAACGTTGCACTATCATCATTAGTAATCTAGCTGCATTGAATTGTGGTTCGAGCACATTACTTACAAACAACATTTTGTTATCCGAAATGTAGGTCGAAGATCATCTCAGTCAAACATCCCAGAATGAGAATCAGGTACCATTGATAATTGTGCGCCTTTTGGCGTCATCTGGTCCAACACCATGTGAGACTAGGCTCTAAGAAAAGCTATCTCGGGTGTGGACCAATCAATTTCAAGGACAGTGCATACATTATCAGAGTTGTGTTTTTTGTTTTCATTCTGATCGCAAGTATTATGATCAGTGAAAACATGACTCCTTGTATAAAAAGGTGTCAGTTTTGTTGCCAGATGAAAGGGTAAAAAACCAATTATCATATTTTTCTACTTGCAAAGGAGGTTCCAATGGTGAATCAGGTACCACTTTAGGTCCCACTTAATGGGAAGTTAATGGTGGTTATTATTTGGACAAACTGGCCCCTGTAATAGGAATGTGGAATTCCTGATATTAGCTCATGATCACCAATTTTAATGATTGCTCCTGCATTGTTTATTTGAGCAGGGAGATTCTTTATCTTTCAATATTGTAGAAATACATTGTAACTGTGGGCAGTTTTCATGAATTCCCCCACCTCTGTCCACCGAGCAGCAGTCCCTTTTGACGGTCTTGAAAAGGTCACAGTTTTCAGCGTGTGCATTGTCTCGTGTGCCTCCCTGGGGATTGTGTCACATGTTAACATGGAAGTTGTAACCCGCCCACACGGCCACACAGCGCGAGGTCGTACAGACGGGGCCCCAGACGTAGCTAACCACAACACAGTACGATAGGACGCACCTCTTGTACCTGGCATATTCAGCCAAATGTGCACACGCTCGGTGTGCCAGTTGTCCCAATAGTTATTTTAAATTACGGGTTGTCACAGATGGCAACAGGGAGAGCCTCAATACTGACTGCTAATAGGGTGAAATAATGTCTTCTGTCTAGCTCTTTTAATGCAAGCGATGTTATTTTAGTTTAGAGTGTATACGATAGATGATTGTGAAAGTGGCATGATCCCAAAATAAACACATCGAGATTCAGTGTTGGGTGTGTTTATACGTTGCCCCTACAATTAACATGAGTCCTTTGTCTCCTGTGCTGCTCCATCATTAGCAGATCAATTATCATCTCTATAAAAAACGTATCTCGAAGTATTATTAGTCAATGGGTCTAGACCAGATACTAGAACTGCAGGTTCCACCTAAGATGGCAAGACTTCAGTAGCAATATCGATTTATTTAGATGGCTAATAACTAATGGTGTTAACATTTTCCTCTTTGCATATTGGGTATATAAAGAAATTGATACAAATAAATGATTATAACCTCAGATGATATGAATGGAGGGGTACGGCATGTGGAGTGACGCCACCCGCTCATGATTATTAATTAGGGGAGAGGTGCGGCATTGGAGTGCACAACCTTCTTGTGCGTTAGTGTAAATTTCCACGCGAGCATGACTATTAATTAAAGGGGGGGGGGGGCCCTTTTTCAGTGATGTCACACACGGATATAGCACTGTGCTGTGTAGATTTATTTTTTTACCGTCACTTTCTGTAAAGAAACGTCATATTTGAAGCGACTTCGCGTAATTAATTATTTAATTCAGCTCGACCTTTCTCTGTGTTAGTGTAAAAATCCACCCACTCCTAAATATTAATGAGGGGGGTGGGCCTCATGTGGAGTGACGTCACGCGGGGGAGGGGTCTCATGTGGAGTGACGTCACGCGCGGGACAGACAGACATTTCTGGGTGATTACAGTAGGTAATAGTGCTAAGGGGATATGCTGTGGCCAATATTACACTGTTGTGAACGAGGTTGGTATTCTGCTGGTGTCTCAGAGTTGCTCACTTCCCTGTTCGTTTAGTTTGGATTGATTGGCTCCTTAACCTCTGCTGGTGCTGACAGTGCCGTGACACTGCATTAGCAAGTCTTTGAAGTAGTTTAGTGCCAAGAAAACATTTCCAACATTAATCACTTCCCTTTTAGGCTTGAAACGGAAGGCAGTCGTAAAACTGGCAGGAATTAAATGTCCAGGTCATATGTGCACAAAGCATGTTCCAAAATCAGGTGACACTGCATTCAATTATGCGATCTCACCATAAACACAGTGGCGATTCATTTTGCCTTCCTCCATCCTTGCCTATAGTTTATCCCTCACAGTGTATGTGGCACATTAGGAATGGACCACTCTTTTAATTATTTACTCGTGCAACAATGGAGTAAAGTGTGGTTTTGTGAAGGTCCTTATATGCTGTGCAGTACATCAATGCACCTTTGTACACCAGCATGTAATACTGAGTCGGGCCTGTAGGTGGCTGGCAGGGTTAATGAGTAACCTGACATGTACACCAGTCACGTGGTTAATGGCGACTCGATTGAGGATTGCTGTGTGTAACACACGTACTGTTGCATTTTACAGATTATCACAATAAATGTGTTTGCCCTCGATATGGAGCACCTGCCTACATCCTTCATTTCGAGTGTGCAACATGTACTCAGAGTGCCAATTTGTCTGTGAATTGAACGAGCCTCCCACGCACTTCCTTGCAACGGTGTCATTTCAGTGCCCCCCGTCTGACTTAGTCTTGTCACCCGTGGGACCCAATGTAAACCTCGCTGTGTTCTCCTATAGCACGGTAGTTGCGTTCCTAATGAACACACCGCATTAGGGAAAAATCTCGTTTTAAAAAAAAAGTCGGGTAAAGCACGGTCCACGATAATGCGTGAGATGCGTATGCAGGCTGAACAAAGACTGACGCATGTGGGTAGCATCTAGAAGCATCCAGCAGCATCCCAATGCCCTTGTGTGATGCTACGCCAAGGCAGCCGTACAACCACTTATTCCTACTCACGTTATATCCAAATCGAATCCACGTTATAAAAAAATGTGTTCCCTCATACATTCATCGCGTTTTATCCAATTCGCGTTATGAATACACACGTTATTGGAGAACAGACTGTAGATGCAGCCATCATCAATGTCACAGTCTATCCACGCTCACATGAGCACTGGACTGGCGCTCATCCCCATTGGTGGCCCTGATCCAAGTCAAGGATGGGGGTCAGCTTCTCTGTAGGGTGACTACTATTAATATCGCACGAAGCAGGTACATTATCATCCTGAGACGTGTGATGGGCAGGGTCAACTCTCAAATGTAATTTTAACTCACAACCTTCTTATGGTAAGATGAGAGCTCTGACCGCAGCATTGCCAAGCCAGATGGAAATAAATGTATAACCTTTAATTAAACTGTTATAGCCGTAGCATTGGCAAAACAAGAACTGTGTTGACATTTTTGCACAATAAAGTCCTGAAATTGTGTGGGTTGGGTTAAAGGATAGAGGTTGTGGGTAACATTATGGCAGTATGAAATGTGAGTCGGTTGATTGGAGAGACAGCACATTCCTGAAAGGACCACCCTGCAGTGGAGTCTTACTCAGGTATTTTTTCTCTCTCACAATAATGTAAAATCATTGAGCAATGGGCATGCCGAGAAGTTATAGCGTGTTACAAAATTCCAGTGCAGTGTTTGTGTGCGTGTGGGTGGACTCCCTGTGTCCCCATGCCAGAGAGATTCAAGGTATGCTTGGCATTATACTTCAATAAAGCGCCAATAGAGACAACAATGATGGTAGAATGTGCGAGGGTATGTGATGATTGCATTCCCAAATACTACAAAAAATGTACCTGAAATTAAAGCTATGACCACCCTTAAATGCTTCATTCTTTTGCAGGGATATGTGAACATCAAAAACGTCCCCAGGTGAGGTGATTAATGGTGCAGTATGTGAATTTCCATCTCAGTCACGTTGGTTCCATAGCAATGTCTCTGCCCATTACAGTAATATTCTTCTCAGAGACCGATGCCTATAGGAATATTGCCACATTAAATTTACCCCAAACTTACCCATCCACGAATACCCCTGAAACCCGCAAACCCTTCTGGAATATGGCCGAGGCTCTGAGCAATTCGTGGATCGACGGTAAAGAACGATGGAGACAGCTTTGGACAAACAACAGCATCCCCAACGAATGTCTCGTCACTGACTCAACCATTGCTCCCCTTAGATTAGCCTTGCTTTCAAAACAACAGTCTGTGTCACCCATGCCAGATATGGGCACCACATATTCAGGTGGAAAATTCAGAGAAAGCCCAGTGGCATGCGGCAGTGGAAATCCTGACCAGTTCATGGACTTCATTTTTAGACCATAGTGAACATCGGAAATTCAGCTGAGGCATTGACAACATCCATTCAGCTACCATCGAGGCTGTGCTCTGGCTATTACACCTAGACAATTGACCTATGATTTGCTATACAAAGCCATATAAACAATGCGAGAACAGGAATGCGTAACTCCCCTTTTGATGAGCGTTTTACTCCGTAAAGTGTTTGGGAAGTAAAACAGTGGCTTTCATAGCCACACATATATCCTCCCAGCTGAATATCATTTAACATATGCAACATGGGCAAACATTCCCTTATAGGCATATAGACTGTTTAGGACAAATGCTGTTAGTGAGCGTTGTTATAGCCCACACAGGACATGAGGTGGTTGTATGGCACGGACCGCACTCAAGTACCTCTCTCTCTCCAAGGCTGATGGTGGCACACTGCACAATCTACCGATTTTAGGCTAAATCAACTTCAAGGTAAGCTCACGGGAGAATCAGATTTCAATCTAATTTTTTTCCTTTGCAAAGAACCAAACCCAGGTTCATGGCATCTTAGCACTGGGCACACCACACTGCTCCCAAAATGCACTACACTCCCCAATATAACACACGCACGTACATATTCTACACAATGGAAACATCATTCACCACCAAGTGATGGTGACATCACCACTACCACCATATTTTTCATGTTTTCTTTTGTGTCTGTTATGTGTGTCACACGGCACACACACCCACGCATACATGTGGAGTGACATCGGGGATGTCACTGTATGGTGCCAGCCCGGGAGGGTCATGGCGTGCGATGTCCCTATTTCGCGGATAGCACTGGGTGGGTTGCTGTGTGAGGCCGGTTCTAGCACAGCACGGCGTGCGATGCACCGTCATCGCGTACACCCTGTAGCCGGATGTAGTACCAGCCCTAGTGGGGCTTGGTGAGCACTGGGATAGCGCGAGCACCACGCATAGCGTGTAGTGCGGGCTCCCCCAAAGGGGGGCGGGAGAGTGTCAGCCCAGGGGCAGGGTTGCCCCGGGCCATGGCACTCTGGTTGACCCCGTAGACACGTTATCTGGAGGGTCCACAGAGAAGACCTCAGGTGGGGGGGCTAGGGGGTGATCACGTGTCCAGGGAGAGCTCTCCAGAGGGATCGAGAGGGAGCTAGAACGCTCGAGAAAGTGGGTGGGGCCGAGGGCGGAGCAGGCCCAGACCCGGGGGAATATAAGGTGGGTCCCTGAGAGGGACCGGAGTCTCTTCGTTCAACAAGCTGGAAGCTCTACGTCTACAAGCTGGAAGCTCTACGTCCTACGAGGCATCAACACGTGGCCGGGGACCCGAGTGAGGGTTCGACCCCTTCATAGCTGTAACTTCTACGCATAGTGCAGTTAGCTGGGTAGTCACCACCCCAGGCTGCATCTGGTAAAGGGGCAGTTACCCCTATGTATATACGTGTTACAATAAATGTGTTGCCTCTAAAGAATAACGTATGCGACTCAGTTGGACTCACTGCACATGCATACATACATACGTACATACACACACCCCACAAGTAACATTACAAAAACACACACATTAGAGTACTGCATACACGGACATACACAGAAGTTATGTATGGAAATAAGAAAAAAATACAAACATAGCACCACAGTGCACAGCGTACACACAGGCTACTCCATTGTTCAGTACCATGATTTAATCTTCAGACATGATGTTTATTTTTTTCTAGATAACCACTGTTTAGTTTAATGTCCCTCTATTCATAAAATGTTTCCATAAACACACATCTAAAGTGTGTTTCACGATATCTTGCGTTAACTCATTGCTCTTTTGTTTCCACCGCGAAAAAAAGGTTATCGTAAATCATATATTTCTTAGTTTCCTTTTACATTTTTTTTTTACCGTGAATTGACAAACCAATAAAAGTTGACTTCGTGTAAAGCGGTATACTGTATATTTTATTGATCCCAGAGGGATGATTGAGTCAGTCCCCAAATGCGGATTTGCATTCGTAATCCGAAGACTGCCAGTTTGTGTGTTCCAATAAGCACAACTCCATAATAATCTACCATGGCCCATACATTGTCACCACGAGGGATCATGATTCACCGTGGTCGCATGTATTCTGAAACACAACATCTGCACCTTTTCGCCACAGCTTGGAGCTGTCACGTTTCATTACGGTGACGTACCACCTCTTATACTGACCGCCTAAACCCTAACCCTGTTTCCTCTATCCCCCCCCCCCGCTATTGACGCCCCCCCCTCTATCTTCCCCCTTTGGGCAAGTTTGGGCCTGTCCCCTCACCGCATTCCAAAGAATAATCGGTGAACCCAAAAATATTTCAATTACTCACATACGTTTGCTAGAAATGTTATAAAAGGTGCCGATGGCAATTCGAGAAGGGTTCTGCATTTTTTTGTGAAATGCCACACGACAGACTTCTCTTACATCAGCACCAAGTCTGCCCTTTAGTTTAAATATAGTCACAAATAATTTGCTGGTAAAGTAATAACTTACGCGAAGGTCCTTCGTTGCATGGAGTCTTTTGATTGCGCTGGCATAATCAACCATTCCATGAATGATGACAGCCAATTGAGGCATAACGTATATTTTTCTCAGGAGAAATTGAAGTGCTGTGTGAGCTGTTCGCTTCTCAGGAAAATCTCTATATCACACTCGGTGGTCTAGTCATCAATCTGGATGGTGGGTGGTCCAGTGATCGTGCCTCTATGTCCATCCGAATAACATTGTGGTGCACGTGTATTAGCAATAAGGCCATAATACAATGTGCGAGTTTTCACTTCTTACATAGCCACACAGAAATTAAATGTAAATAATTATCTAATATAATTTTTTTTTCTATTCTCTCTCCTTCCACTGCTTCTATTTTCTGCCTTCGCTTCTTCTTCAGAGCCGTTTGTTTATACCAGAACAGTAGCCCTTCTCCCTTGGTTCTCTGTTTCTATGTGTGCTTTGTTGAAAATTTAAATAATCTTTAAATATATATTAATAAAAGCAACATGTTACTTTATTTCACCACTTGCAGTTGTGTGTAAACGGAGAACTGTGGGTGCAATTAATTTGCTTTTCATGTCCTTTCCCAATGTAGTCTAAACGAGACACTAGAACGTGATTTTATCTGGTTTAACAATGATCTATTATTATTTTTTTTGCTGACGTTCTGTGTTAAGACATTTCAGTCAATGAAATGCTGCTCAACGTTGTGGCGAGAAAACTTTTCTTCAAAGATCCAGTGATAGAACGAAACAATGCGCTTGTGTATTTTGACTTCAGCTAAAATATTTCACTCTACTTCAGCTGGAGAAAAAAAAGACACACTTATTAAAGGTAAAGGTGCAGCCCAGAAATGGCTTGTTCACATCTAGTGTGTGAATGTTGTCATCCAGAACAGACCATACAGCATATAACGACGATCCACAAACACGATGGAGACACTACAGAGATACACTCCGCTGCTCCTGAAACGGTTATTTGGCTTGACCACCTCAATATGGAATTGTAGTTGTTGCTCTGCATCTACATCAGTCTTCTGGTGGCCCTTCCACCAGAAATCTTTGGTGGAAGGGCCTCTACGAGAGTGAACTCTAGACAGCCCCTCTAGAGGGTATCTTGGGCAACTCTTATATGCTGGCCAGATATCTTGGAAGGGCTGTTAATTTCTAAGCACTGACATTGAACAGCACATAAACAAGAAAGTGAGGACAACATTCTTTTGGGCTTCAGAGGGCATCCTGATAAAGTTCAGACTTCTACTTGGGACACCAGTTTAGAGCGGCCTATCTGATCATAAAGTGACATAAATAATTAAGGCCGTAGAATTATAGACATCCAATATTCCAATGATTATTTTGACCTCCCGTCAAGTTATGATCCCAGTTTAAAAACAGTTCACCCATAGAATGTCTAAAATAACGGACACAATTCAGCTCTGTATTCTCTTCAATGGGTTAGATTGCCCCAGGCCCAGGTTATTAGCCTCGTACTTTGCATTTTATTGACTACCATTTTTTAAATGTGCTCAAAGTATACTCAGGTCTAATGTTTAATCTCCACCAAAACCAGTTTATCTTCTCAATACAGGATTACAAAATGCTAGGAAAGCAACGTTTAGTACAATGGACGTGAAATATGCCGATGACTACGTCATTCTGATTCCGTTGTGGTTTTGAAGGCTATTTAAACAAACTAAATAGCGACTGTGATAGGTTATTGACGTAAAACAGGTGTAAGGGTCTTGGCAGCTCACACATAGTATCTGTATCTGTGTGTGTGCGCGCGGCACAGGCACATTCCAGAAATGCCCAAATGCCATAAACCCATCGTACACTTTACTTTGAAATACAACACGGGCCCATTGACTCTCAGCAGAATGATGCACCTGGCACTGGCATGGGCTTGCACACTGTGTGGCACGATGTTGCCCGTGTTCGTGAAGTGGGGTGAGGGTGGCACGACTGTGGAGGTCTTTGCTTGTATGGCACAATGCACGGAGATGACCGGCGCGTTGTCAGGGTCAGCGTCTGCATGTCGACAAACGTTTCCTGCACGGTCAAGAGCAGTCCTTTCATCGATGAGACTGGAAACTGATCTGCCGATCTGCTAACATGACCACCAGCAGTGTCTGTGGCGTACCAGGCAAAAGCTTTTTTAGTGGAGCCTTGATGGGCATACTTGAGCCAACAAACAACGCTCCAAGTGGTATATGCCACTGGAAGTTTATATTTTGACGGTATAGCTATGTATGATAATTAAAGTGAATATGTAATATTAGGTAAAAGGTGAAAAAACTGGGAAGATTGGAGCCCCTAATAAGTGACTTGTAATGCAGCTCACAAGCGGCCGATTCACTTGTTCCTCTGTGGGCCCTCCAAGCCCTACCGTAATGCCTTCTCTCACTGATGAAGTCCAGAATCAATGAGGCTCTCACCCTCCAATACATGAACCTTCCCATGGGAGGTATTGTGTCAAACGCAGCTGCTCAATGTTTGTTTAAAAATATTGAGCCACGCTTCTGCTGCACGACCCTCCATCTGTTCAGTCTTGTGACTGCGTGGCATCGATCCAAAAGAAACATTTTTTAGGCGAAGTCAAAGCCCTGGCTTAATATAAAAATCAAGAATCCCAGCAACAACAAAAGCGTCGTCCAAAGGAAATTACTGCATCTGTTTCTTGAGCTCCTCAGAGTCGAGCCAGCCTGCGCGTGATCGATGTTCAAAGGCTACGGGCTGGAATGCGATACATGTGGGAAGGATTCGTTTTCTCGCCGCTGTGTGGGCAGCACGTGACGGGGCCCTTCACAAAGCCAAAGAGAAACAACCTGGAAAGCCAGACAATTACCGGAGCCTCTGCTTTGAAGACCAAACATGGCACATGTGCATGGTCAGAGTGCCAGCAAGTAAACGTTTGGGAGGGGGGATTGTCAACCCATTTCACCAATGTCCAGTGGCATTAAATAATATACATACATCTGCTATATATTTATGTTTATGGGGAAGGGATATTTATCATAATCCATGAATTGGCTTATGTGAGTGCATTATCGTATTGTGGAAACATTACAGGAGACTGAATAAATGACTGCAGGAATTCATATACTTTGGGTCATTCGGTAAAGCCACGCAGATAGAACAAATAATAAAAATATGACTTTATTATATTTACCGAAAGACCCAAAGAATACTGAATACATACATAACGAAACGAGAGCATTATATTTCTTACTGGCATTTATTCTGTATTAGAGTGACGCTCATGTCGGAATCCATAATTAAACGCTGATGAGGCAGCTGGCAGCGGGAAGCGGTTTGAGCCGATTCAGTTCCGGCTGAACGCTCAGCCGCACGTCTATTTGGTAAAATAAACAGAAGCCTTCATGTGTACATTAAAAGCTGGATTTTCCTGTTGAAACTTTACCCGCAATTCCAGCTTAGTCCAGTCACGAGTGTTTTCTTTTCTTACAAAGGATCTGAAAGTGTATTTTTTTCGTCTGCATGTGATTGATTAAAAAAATGGCTGTAGCTTAGGAAGTTCTCCAGTACAAATATCTGTTCCTTGTTGAATCATTACTGAATGTATGCCGCAGTAATTTAAAAAGTCTTGAAATGTAAAACGATATAGGGGTTGTTTCTGACCTATAGCAATACATTACTAAGAATGAATCGCTGTTAATTAATCCTGTGAGCCTGTCGAAAGCTTTAATGTCCCATTTAACACACTTTAATGGCCCGTCTTCCAGACACGCACTATATCGAGCACTCGAATATAAAGTATGACAGACAAACTGAATTGTTAAACAATTATGTGAATCATGCTTAAAGAAGGTTATTTTTTTAGTAAAATATAGTTGGGAAAAATATCTTTAATATACATGAAAAATAAAGATACGTTTAACCATTATTCATGTGTTCCTCCCGCGCCGCCGAATAGCACGGTTGGCTGCGTACGGTGCGAAAGATGTTTAACATACATACATACTTACGTGTCTTAAATTCCTCCAGCTCTGTGCACCCAGCGGAAATACATAACGGGTAAACCACAGTTCATTTATCGGCTGGTCGTGTGCGGTGGGGCAAAGTCTTTGGGTAGTCGTACCTTTTACTGGTAGGAACCTCCTGGTTACACCAGCCCACAGGGGATTATTGTGTCCGTCCGTCGTGCAGGGAGGGGCTGGGTGGGGAGGGAGGGGCTGGGTGGGGAGGGTGGGGAGGGGCTGGGTGGGGAGAGTGGGGCTGGGTGGGGAGGGGCTGGGTGGGGGGTGGGAGGGGTGGGGCTGGGTGGGGAGGGGCTGGTCACCCCGTGGTGCCCTTATAAAACTCAACGTTTAACCTACTCACGCCTGCTTGTGCCCGCCCTCACAGTCGGGCATATGTGCGGAATACACCACGCCGCCGTTGACAATGGCCATTGACCGAGCAACCCAACGTTCCTACCAGCTCCCTCCGCAGGAATGTGTTTTCAATGTGTCTGGCCAGTTTGGATCAGTGGACCAAAAAATTATCTCGATGGGTTCCATAGAATCCCTTCCAGTGTAGGCCTTTCAGCCTTCAGTGGCATGAGCAAGGAATTTCTTATCTTAGCTATGCTGTATTTTGTTGTAACTTTCAAGGCCTGCGCAGGGAGCTGTAAGTGTGCGCCCACAGAATGCTCTGGGAGCTGTAGCGTTTCATAACAGGACAATGGCTTTCTAATGAGCTCTCATGAAAATGTGACCACCGTGCTATGGTCTGCCTGTTGAAATATTTGAAAGTATTTGTCACTGAATAAAATATGCCTTCACATTTTTTAATGTATTTATTTGTTCCATATGATAGTATACATCATGTTTTTGATGACTGTATCACATGACGATGTGCTCATTAGGTCAATACAAAAACAATTAATCTTCTAGAAAACATTTTTTTCCCATAATAGTAAATATTTTCACTTGGCCACCAATTAATTACGTGGAATTAAATTCAGACCAAAACAAGATCAGTCTGGTCCATTTCTGGTCTTCGGAAGCAAGGCAATTGCATTTTTATATTTAGCACAATATCTCTAACTTTCCGCTGAGCTCACAAAACTGTCCACACTCATGCACGCACGTGATGAACCAGGAGAGAAATCATAATTGCATTGCTGCTAGGGCTACTCTACCCTCTGGCCCACATTCAGTTTAATTTAGAGTACACTGTTGTTGGCTCACACATGGGATAACGGTGATTGAATGCATTTGGTAGAACAAGGAAACATCCGCTAAGTGGAATGTAAACGTCTCACATCCTGCGTTATTTTGGGACGGGATGGGCAGCCCCACGTGTTTGTAAAGGGGCTGCTCCCCCTCTGAATCTCACGGGGCACGCACACGGACCACATTCCTCGCGTGCATCTCCTCGGGGTGGGTGAAAAACTAACGGAAAGTCCCCAGAAATAATCCACCACAATGCTGTAAAATCCAACCTGATCCACTTATTTGTACAATTTTCAAGTGAAGGTGCAGCCCTGCAGTTGCTTGTTCATATCACTGCTGGTGGAACGACCTCCACGAGAGGAAGCTCGAGAAAGTCCCTCCAGAGGGTACCTCTACACATAGGCGATTGATATATTCAAGCTTTAAACCATGAAGACATTTAAATCAATTAAATATGTCCGTCTAATTTGGAAATGACAGCGTATTGGGAGAACACGTCATTTGCAAGGGATATATACACAAGGATGAAGATTATTTTAAGGTGCAAAATTCAATGCAGAATCAAAGTCAGTGTAAGAATAGCACAAGACAGTGAGCAGGAGGGAATAATGTTTTATTGAAAAGTGCAAAGCAATACAAAAAATTAATACAATTGTGTATATAGTAATCCTAGCTAAAAACATTCTAACGAAAAAATGAACATTTGTGATAACAGCTGTACAATTTGACCACGATAAATTGCCTTAATGTAACGGCTGGCATAAATTTATTTTCCATTGTGTATGTACGTTGTCTCAGCATCTTGCGTGTACCTCCGATTTTGAGATATTGAATTTGCACTAAATAAATTTCGCAAAAGTGGAAATACGAATTGTACTCATTATGCTTTCCAAGATAACACTCAAACTTCGCGATAAAGAATGGCTTATTAGAGGTTTTGTTTTGAAACACTCAATTTCGTTGAACGTTTTGCTTCCACTCCCTACTCTTCCACTTGTGCTTTTATTAGGACTCCATGCGGTGGTGGAAACTGTCGTGGCTTTCTTCAAACAAAAGTAAGCCTTGACATTGTGGACACCCTCCTGAGATAAGCAACCCTTGAATGATGTATTTATATATATTACATCCTTCAGAATGAAATTCATCCGGGAAGAAGGGCTGTCTGAATAATTATTTTACTGGCAGGAAGTTTCACATTTCAAATCGGATAATGCTGCTGGTCTTATCGAGGATAAAGACAAATCTTAATAAGATATACACGTTGGAGTATAGTTATCCAGATATTTTACTTAACGACCAATAAAGGCAATGGTGCAGTCCCGCAACTGCTTGTTCACACCACTGCTGGAAGAAGGATCTCCACTAGGGAGCTCTCGAGAGCCCCGGTATAATTACCAGTAATTTACTTTTGTTTGAAAGTGGTTGTTATTTTGGGTTGTCTTCATTTATTTATCTTCGACCTCATTTATTTATTTTCTAAGATCTCATTGTAAAGAAATGTCTCACTCCAATTCACTTCAAGATGCGTCTTAAAATGGCAATGGTTTGAATTATTATGACAGAGAAAGTGTTATTTAACTGAACAATTATCTGGTTATGAGTTGATTTCAACATGCTTTTTCATTTAGCTAAGTATTGTTGACAATGAAACATTTTAAACACTTGACAGATCATGACTTGTACAGTTATTCATCGCTATTAACTAGAAATATTGTAACTCATCACAAGACTTATATTCACGAGTTTTCTGTCGGGTTTGAAAAAAACACTTTTGTTCACGCTTTTTTTTATCGTGGTATAACAACAACAAAACATTCAAGGGAAGAATACTCAGATGTCACATGCATACATAAGCAAGCTTCTTATTGCATTACAATTAAACAAATATAATGCAATCACAGCCAAACCGATGCTCAAAGAACAATCAGGGTATGTGTGCACATCGTTAACTGAGCTGTAAAGCTTCCATTGTGGATTCCATGGCAGTGAGGTCATAATGCTCAGTTCAGTTGGCAGGACAGAACGGTAGGAAGGGAAGGAGCTGTGAAGGCCATGTTATCAAACGCATTGCAGCACAGAGCATGAGTCACCCCAACATGATTTTGGTTTGCCGTTGAAATCGGTGCGAGGCTATTGAATGAGATCACAATACTGGTAAAAGAGTGGTTTGCTAGATGGAATAGCTGTTGGGCATAAGATTAGTAAACGTTCACGCTGGAACCTGTTCATTTATTCTTGTAAGAATGTCTCTGTTTTGTTTTAAGTATGCGTCACCTAGGAAACACGAGTAAAACACAGCCGTTTTCACCACCCCATCTCACTAAAAAACATTTTAAGACGCAAGTTATATGTGCATTTATCTGCATTCATATATATGAATGTTACATCTGATAATGTACACCAAAATAAAACTCTACTACAGCAAAATAACGTGATTCTTAGTTTGATTATCAATCTCATCACCCATCACAATCATAATATTTATTTAGACTGGAGGAATCCAATGAGCAATAAAGCTCTTTTTCAACGGTTTTACTTAACTTGACTGTCTGGTGGTCAAATCTTGTAATCTACATTTCGTCCACTTCCCGTTGTCCAATCAATTCATAATTTTTCACACGTACTCAGATCCGGTAACATTGCATGCCTGTAGTAAAATCTGCATCAATTCATCAATTAATTGCCTCCTTTCAAGCAATAAAAAAATCATGGACGGCATATGAATTATATATTTTTGTGAAGGTGAAAAACGCCGCGGTCCCTAAACTGTGGAATCGGCTCGCACAAGAAGCAGGCGCCACGTGTCTCTTGTAATCAAGATGTCGTCCACTTCCCGTTGTCCAATCGAGTTATTTACTTTTTAGTGCACTTTAAATTAAAAGTTGTTTTTTAAAACTTATTTAAAGGTGTTTATTTTTACAGATGTTCCGTAAATGTCCATCATCACCACCACCATCATCACTCACTTCGCTACCCACCACCACTATCACCTTCTAAAATGCACAATACACACATGTCTCAGTGTGCAATAAAAACACATTTACAGATCCAGTGGCCTCGAAATAAGGTTGCGATATATATGTTGAACTTCTTTTGTACCGTGAGTAGCCAACCGTGCTAATCGGAGGTCATTAAAACAAAAACACCAAAAAAAACATCAATATATAGTATATACATAATAGTAAAACAAAATAAATAACCCCTATAGGAACAGCTCTATTTGGATTTGGATCTGGTGAGGCAAAGTCACACTGACCACAAAACAACTATTATATGCTTCAACATACTTATGCCTGATGTGGTTACACGGAGAGGTGGGAGGCTCACTGGCTTGGCTTGGAGATGTTGTTTTGAAGCCAATCTCTGCTGGTCTCGCCGTGTCTTCATGCAGGAGTTCTGCTCAAACACGTCTCCTGCATGAGCCTGTCATCACAGTGCTGGGGTCAAGGTCAAATAAATGGCACTTAATACTTAACTCGTTGTGTCAGAGAATGGCATTGTTTAAACTAGTGCTTTTACTTTGCCAATGTGGTTTTTTTTAAACCAGGGTGGACGCTCGAAACAGGGCTGCAACCAAAACAACAAACTTTAAAATAAAGACGAGCAAAATAAATCTTAGGATTTTCTCAGGTGGCCCGGTGGCTTATGGGGCTAATACCTTTGACACATTCACTGAGTCAACACCAACGGGAAACTGGAATTTAGTTCCAGGTAACCCTGCTGAGGCAAATATTCGTTCTATGATTCTATAACAAACAAAAAAGATACATACACATCAATAACACGGCCATAAAAAGAAAACAACATGCAATCGGTGACATTTCGGAAAATGGTCCTTCATAGCAGACGAATGTGTTGCGTTTAAGAATTTGTGCTTGCGCGCGACTGCCAAAAAAGGGGGAATTCTCATTTTGTTTCTGGCGGTATGAGTTGTTGGCCTCTGTCCAGTCATCAGTGTCTGTTCCAAAAAAGTCTTTAACATATGAATTAACATTTACTGCACTGTATTTCAATTCATCCCAGCTGCGGGAGGCTTAATATTTGTAGTATAGATGTTACTCATTATTGACGAAAAGTACGCTTTTTTAAGGGACAGTGTAAGTCTTTGGTTTATCTCGAAGATACAGTGCAAAGCCTCAGCTTACATTCTTTCATGGGGATTCAGTTAGGGACGTTTGACCAGTCCCTTCTAAGTATTTTTGTTGAAGTGGACGTGAGGAATACACATCGACAGCCAAGTTCACTCTACAGTTAAGAGTGCTCATGTATAGTAACTATTAATAATAATTTAAACTCTTGACGTGCACAATATTCGCTCACTCTTGAAAATAAAAATGTACCCAGAAGCGTGAGGAATCACATACAAGCAGGAAAGACAGCCACGTGGTGAGCTGGTGTGAAATCCCCCCCCCCCCCAAGCTCTGCAATCCTCCCTATACGTCCAGGTGTTATTGGAACACATTCCTGCGGAGGGGGCTGGTAGGAACGTTGGGTTGCTCGGTCAATGGCCAGGGTCAACGGCGGCGTGGTGTATTCCGCAAATATGGCCGACTGTGAGGGCGGGCACAAGCTGGCGTGGGTAGGTTAAACGTTGAGTTTTATAAGGGCACCACGGGTTGACCAGCCCCTCCCCTACCAGTATTAATGTGTTTAGATGTGGGAGAAAACTGTAGCACCCAGAGAAAACCCACACGTGCGAGGAGACAACACGCTATCCGATACAGATGGAACGGGTGCAATCCACATTCGCCACGCCGCCTTCTCCTTGCAAGCCAGGGTATGGTACCTCGACGCCCACGGGAAGCGAGTTTTAGCTTTTGTCACAACCTCTGTGTGATCCACCAAGGCTCGCCTCCACAGCGTTGGATTAGCAGCATGTGTCACCACCCCTCGGCTCCATTATCGGAGAACAGATTGCCTGCATTGATTGCATCCACGAAGGAACTACGCACAAACACTTACTAAATCATTAATTAGCGAATTGACGCCAAGGACGAGTGTTGTGCATCATTCAAGTGCACACGCATGCGCGGGAAATTGCAAATTGCACCGTCGTCAATACAATCCGTATTTGCAAATGGAATTATCTAGTGATGTTGTTAAATGTTTGTCGTTTATCGCCCCAACGACGTGGACTTGACCAGTGCTATGCTAGTGTTGCACTTTTCCCGTGTTTGTTTGCTTATGTTTAGATTGTAAACAGTCCCTCGAGCAAGGTGATGCAGCAATCGTGGTGTGCATAGCAACAAATATCACGGTGAAAGGAATTCTCTGCTCTCACCTGTTGCATCATTGGAGTGTGGGGTTACATTTTTTCCAGAACTCAGTTTTTCAGCTTGGCTTACTTATTATGTGCTGCCGTTTAAAAATGTAAGGCATTATTTCCTAGATGTGTTTTGCTTATATCTCCACATTGTACCTGTTGACGCACATGACAGTGCAAAGGATGATTTTTATTGTGAATAATACATGTCCAGTACACTATGATGTTGAACAAGTCACTGGGTGTGTACTCGTTTCGAAAAAAAGCTATTAATTGACGTTCATGTTTAAAGAGTGATTACTTTGAAAAACAACGAAATAGACAAATAATCGCAAGAAATACTGTGCTGCTCATCATATAAATTACTCATTTATTCTATGACGAATATATTGAGTTTTTTTTCTCTATTGTCAAATTGAACAGCTGGTTGCACTGTAACCAATCTAAGCATCCCTTCAATGATGTGTACCTTTTACATTATGCTGTTAATAGACATTCCTAACGTATGCTTTGTGAAATGAAACGGTTCTAAAATAAACACTCTTTGGTTCTGTCGGTCTTCAAAGCGGTTGCTTGTGTTGCGATCGAAACGTCGTGATCTATTATTTTTTCTACCTTACGTGGCTTTATCGAAATAACCAAAGAGCATGGATTCCTGCAGTCACGTAAGCTTCAAATCTAAAATAAATGGTAGTTACGCCCTGCGGAATTTTTGCGAAGCTGTTCGTCACACTCCCAATAGCAGCCTTAACACAGCAAAGGGTCTTTAGTACGATTGTCAGGACTAAACTTAGCACACAATGGGACATAAAGGCCAACATTAACAAAACCCACAAAAGCCAATTTTAGGTGACCTGGGTGAGTTGCAGGGTGGGTAGGAAATATCTGTACATAAAAAATGAGGTTACTGTCTCGGCCTCGCTGTGCGCTGCGTTGCACCGCTAGCTGAGTAGATAACCTCGCGTCCAATACACCCTCAGAGCCAGGGTGAACATCCGACTCCAAACGTCATTTATTGATTTTAACGAGGTAAAACTGGTGAGAAAACTGCACAGATACAGCATCTGTTATAACCCGGAAACAACAACACAATTAATGAACACCACAGCATCAGAACATTGTCTTAGATAACATGATTCTCAACAATAGACCCTGGATGGACCAGGCCCCTACATTACCACTGAATAACTATACAATAGCATAAGCTGCTGCGTTACATAAAGGCACATCGTGTATTCATCACACTGCACCCCAAATGTACAGTATTAAACATAACACTACATTGTGGATGAGATATTTCGTCATCCATGCTCTCAGAATCGCAATATAGTTACTTCCGTACAAGTTTGACTCGACTTATTAAATTACAAGTAACATTCACAATAACTAAAGTTGCAGGCTTCGTTGTTAACTAGGCCTCGTATTTATCATAACAATTTAACAGCAATTATAAAGACATTTACATCATTATAGCAGTCATTCTAAAATTATAACAGCATTGCCAATATTATAAGAACATAAACGAACTTACAGACAATGCTTCTTAAAAGTCCCACAATGGACAGTTGCGGCTGGCTTCACTGGGACGCGATGTGTGCCGCCATCTTGAATTATGTGTGTAATGGCCGACGCCCGCGTGGTTGAGCGGGAATCTTAAATCGCAACTTCCTGGTCACGTGACCAAAATTAGCATCAAAAACAGGAAATTCCTGTGTACATACGCCCCCCCCCCATCTGCCGTGAGGCAAACCCCCTGCCGTGAGGCAGAACAGTTCTCTAGTTTTAATATAAAAATAGCATTTAAAGGGCCTAATCACAAAGATAATCACATTTGCAAATGTATGGAAAATTATTCCCTCTGATTTCTTGTAAGTTCCTACTGAAAGTGGTATACTCATATATCATTTGGCAGACTGCATTAAAATGAAACCGTCTGAGACATTTTGGTCCATATATGATATTTCTTGACAAATTTGTAATATGATTCCTAAAATGTCAGCTGTTCCAGAGGATCCTGACGAGAACTGTCTCGCTTTATTTTAATAATTGAATAATGTTCAACAATTTTCATGACACACAATGTGCTTTCCACAAATGGACTACACTACCTTACTGATATCATCAAGGAGCATAAACCATCACACTACTCTGGTCATCCTTGCAGCGGCTTTTGGCGAGCCAATGAACAAAGACTGTCATTGCATCGTGTGCTTCCAGGTGCACTTCGGCGGCCATCTGGAATGCTCTTCCTTTCGATTTTCGGAAGCCACTTGAGATATGCACTTTTAAATCTAGATTCAAAACTCATTTCTTTAGAACTGCTTTTTGTGTGTTTAGTTTCTTGTCCTTCCCCCGCACCTCCGATTAGCACGGTTGGCTACGTACGATGCGAAATAAATTATACGCAAATATTTTCAGCCCTTTGCCAATTTGCAAGTGAGGACCTGTTGATGTCATGTCAGTCATGGGTGGGAGGTGGGGCTTGGTTGAGACCATCGTTTACCATGCTGGCCAGGACTGGTTAAGATAATAATCAACACTGATTTGGGCCATGGCTGGGAATCAAACTCAGGTCTCCTAGTTCATAGCTCAGTTCACTAACCATTCCTCCACTGCCCCCCTCCCCTCCCCATATTATTTGATAGACTGCATTACAACAATAATTACAAGTTATCTAGAAACCCGCAATATGTCAAAACTGTCCGGCGCCACTAAGCCACAAATTACATGCACGGCAGCTTTGAAATCATCTGTAAGTGTTCTGAAAAAAGTCACCATAAATAGAGGTGGTGCTGGCTGGCGACATCACAGTGGAATCACGCACGTTAACATTATGCTGTAATTTGCAGGCTATTTCCAAACCAGCGTTCATCACACATATCGTTCGGGGCCTTTGGCTGAGGACTAATTCCTCGCTTTCTTGCGCTGTTAATATACCATCTCTATGCCTTCAGAATGACGTGATTGAGAGGAGAATTATTGAGGCAGCCGAATCGAGTCTGAACATTTTTTTCCGCCCGCTGTTTTAGATTCCGAGTATTTTGTTGTTGTAAGCCGCTTGGAAAGAAGGCAAGGGTCCCTAGCAACGTTCAACAAACTGGTTGTTAGGACAACTTTGAATGGCGTTTTCCTGCAGATACATTTGAACCTCATGCCGGGACCCCGGGGTCCCGAATAAACGGAAGTCCAAATCGTAATTAATTTATTTTTGGCGACTCCGTCCCACCGCGCACATAAACGCCGCGACCCACGTGGCGCGGATAATTCTGTTGCCATGTCGTTCAAGTGCAGCAGCGAGGACAAATGCGCAGAAGAAACACAACTTTGAAACTTTGATTAGCGCATCGTGTAGAGGACGCCGAGAGGAATAAATTACCGTATCGTTCGCCTTCAACAGACATAAAATGACGTCGAAACGCAGTTTATGCGAGAGCCGGGGGCTTATGGGACCCCGGGGTCCTGCCATAAGGTGTATAATTTTACACTTATAGAGCAATATCCCATTGTTTTAGATTTTGTTGGTGATGATATCTAAAAAGCGAATCATCTGAAGCTCACAAATAACAAAACAAAAAGTACAAATTATAATTTCATCCATGATGGTATTATCTTTAAATTAAACTCTTCGTATGTAGCCCAAACCCCTTCACAGTCTGGCACTCGAAATGAGAAAACATACAAATAACCGAATCACATTTTTGTTGGACACGTGAGATATAAAAGCCAAACTTACGTACTAAAATATACTGATCCTGTGTTACGTGTTTAAACGTGCGTATACAATATACACACAAATATAACATGAATAGCCACATACAGTGTTAGGTCTGGGCATATTTGCCATGAAAGCATGGACGAGGCTTGTAATTTCAATCGGTTGCAATCATATAACACTTGCAGCAGTTATATTTGGCTTACATGGAATGCGATAAGCGTGCATAATGCAAATTACCGAGCTCTCCCACAAGCAGTGTTTTCTGCCAGGGAGTTGCTTGGCTTTCCATGAAACGCCACCACACGCCGATTGAACCGGCTCTGATTTAACCACAGCCCTTGGGGATTTTGTTTTTTTGCAAGGATGGAGCCTCTTTATTGCTGCCAATTAACCAATTAAGCTCCTGCTTGGTTTGATTTTCAACTGATCCTTCGTGTTCCGGAAAGCGCTTCTATGGGTACAGACTACAGATCACGAACAAATAGCACGTGTGTGCAAGGTCCAAGGTGCACGAGCCACGTGGTAATGGGAGAGACCGGTTTGCTGGGGTTGTGGATGTGGCACCCAGGTAAGAGTACACATTGAGCCAAGTGACACAAACACTGGTGAGCCAAGAGCCGTGTTGCCATTAAATCAATCACTCATTGACCAGTGCAGCGTGAATGGTTGTGCGATTTTTACATTGCTCGTAACAAGGTATCATCGGAATCTTTATTTAGACTGGAGGAATCCGGTGAGCTGTAAAACTCTTTTTCACAGATGTCCAGTAGAGGCGGGTAAGAAAGTTGCAACAACAAACAATACAAAAACACGATAGGAGTGTAACGTATAGGAAAAGTAAACAAATCACAAATAATTAACTTGTTTTATCTTACCAGGTAAGGCCCACTGAGCCATTAGCTTCTTTTTCAGAAGCGACCTGGACGCAAATAATAGCTCAATGAAGTGGCTTATCACGTTGACATGTGTAATATCCAAATAATCTCAATAAACCACAGTTCAGCAAGGTTGTGGGAAAAAAAGACATGTACTTTAGGACTGTTTGCCTTAAGTATCGGCTGCACATTTCACACCGTGTCTGTTATGTACACATATGGCGGGTGCAATTGCACAGTGTACCTGCAATAAACCCGAACCTGACAACAACAACAAAAACCCAACACGAATCGTGGTTGCGATAGGCGGGCGCTGGGCAGATTTGAGTTTAACGTCTGCACTTGCAGCTTGAATGCCTTTTTAAAAAATTCTAGTGTGATTGGCTACGGCGAGGTAACTGACAAACACGTCATGGTATTATATAGCCCTGCGTGTGGTTGACTGTTGTAGCATCTTTGTCGCGACCTATGGGAGTGAAGGTTACAGTTTCAGAATAACCAGTGAAACTTTAACCTCGTGACTACACCCTAACAACGGCCACTAGATGCTGCTTTACAAGTAGCTGCGTTTTTTTTTAAAGAAGAATGTATGTTAACGATAGCTTAAAGCAATAGATTTGTCTGTTTTGATTCCCTACCAGATATGATGAATAATGACTGAGACATTGACAACATCCACGCAGTATTTTTTGTTGCTAAGAGATATCTAGTGATTTACAATAAGGTTGGCCGCGTTTATGCATTTGCTCAGCCAGAGGGCCCTCTGGGATTCCATAATTTCAGCAGCATTTATTCAAAACAAGCAAATTTAAGACCGCTTTCAAGACATGGCATCTCTAAACCGATCCAGAATTTTATTTGGAGGCAAGCAAGGGTTGGCCGTTGGTGAATAACACACAAATTAGTAAAACTCCCAAACCTGCTGGGCTGCAGGGTCACTATCTCATGGCTTGCCAGGGTATGATGGCAGTACGCCAAGTGGATTCATATCCATCTGTATTCCATCTGTACGGGGATTGAGTGTTATCCCCCTACCTCACATGATAGGGATTTTCCACAGGTCCTTTGTTTTCCTCCCACATGTATAACCGCTTGGGCAAAACATCCCACTACGGGCCACAGAGCTTGGGCGATTCATTGTTGGTGGCTCCAGTTGCGGCTGCTGTCTCAGCTTGTCTGTGGGGTGTCCGCGACTCTCAATCTATGAAAACTGAACCTTTGTCTTCATTTTATTTATAACAAGTCACTCGACCTCAACTGCATCGATGTTTTATCGTGAACACATTATTCATGAACAAGATCATGTGGTGTCATCTCATTACGGGTGACATAATTTAGTTCAGAAATAACTTGACCGTGAATATACAGTATTCACTTTAAAAAAACGCCTGTTGAGGTCTAGTACCTCAAGGGCCTGGACTGCCTTGCCAGGTTCCCCTGCCCGGACCCCCTTCATCACCCTGGGAAAGGGAATCGGGATGAGACCGTGGTGGGCCTCAATCACTCCTAACAATCATTATCAGCCATGACATATCCACTGCTAGATGAAGAATACGGTTTATTTGATGTATGTATGCTCGAAACGGTGTATAGCAATGAATGCGTGTTTAAAGATAATAATGAATAAAAGTGGAAAAATAACTTTTAAAACATGCAGCCCAGAATATAGTATAGTTTCATACGTTTATTATGATGAAGTGCCAGATATAATTACTATCTTATTGTACAGTAGTAATAGTTTGGAAGCAATAAAAGAATGTTTTACATTTGCATACTTGTAAAATTACGAAAGATTGTTAAAATTCCAACTTTGGCCATCATTTTAAATCTGCTGCCATGGCAGAAAGTGACATAACAATAACTACACAACCATGAAAAACAGCTGTTTAAAAAACACAACTGACAACCGGCTCAGAAAGCAATGGACCGTGGAGAGAGCAAACTGAACAAAATCAGCCATCTCAACAGTGCTTTGAGACTAACCGCAGAGAATTAGGTAAAGCTGAAGAGACGCATCGGCAAGGACGCTTGCCCAAAGCCAGCTGTGTGATCACAGGCTCCCGATAACTCCCTCTCATCCTGCAGGGGTTATCCCTTCCTTCCGCCACGCACACAGCGGCATGTGCAGTGTTTCCTCACTCCACGTTGCGCACACAGGGCCTGTCCAGATGCGTACCGTGTACTGTGTTTTTTTGTTGGGTCCTTCTTTTGCCAGCCGGATGGATGTTGCCATGGTTTAATCAGTTTTATTTTGAGTATGGGGCCGTCCATAAATGACGTCACGCGATTTTGGACGATTTTTGACCCCCCCCCCC
>CM025610.2:20370964-20405206 GCA_014621495.2 Entosphenus tridentatus
GAGGCACACAGAGAGAGACACACAACATAGACACACAGACAGACACACAAGCAGAGAGAGACAACACAGAGACACAGAGAGAGAGACACAAAACATAGACACAACTACGTGACTTTACCGAAATAACCAAAGAGTAATTCCTGCAGCCACGAAAGCTTCAAATCAAGTCGTACTCGAATTGTAAATGTGGGTTTACTCTCCAACACTGGTGTGCTGAACTAGTAACTAATTGGCATGTTTTGTTTACATGACAAACCTTACTAATTGGCGGTCTCGGGTGGTGGCGGTTTGAACGACACATTTATATGTACGCGGTCTAACCCAAAAAAAATCGTCTTATGCACTGATCGCTTGCGATATGGTATGGGGATGAGTGGCGCCTTAGTTGGAATGCAGTTGATGCAGTTCGAGTTGGGAGAGACCAGGTCGAGCCAACCTGTTGGCAGCTGCTCAAGTCAAGGTCTCTGTCGCCACGCGCCGTTGGTCAGTCTCACTCAGTGTGGAGGAGCAGGACGGGTGTTGATGTCACAGTTACGCCATAATCTCTGCCTTGTTGACGTCGATGCATTGCAAATTGGGCACGAGAAGGCGTTCACTGGGGATTTCCACGTGCTTTCTGAACGCCGTGACAGCATGGCGCGAACACGTTAGCTCTTACGCAGTCAAAAAGTCAAACTGTCACCATGCTCAGTTGAGCATTGAGAGAGAGGTCGTCTCGGTGGCCCTGAACCAGCGGTGGAAAATCCACATTCCTATGACAGGTGCTAATGGTTTCACAATACAACCACTGCTGACGTCTGCAGAATTGCCGACCATTTTATATACCAATAATTTTTTTTTAGTTTTGAGTTGAACCTCAACTGGGATTTGAACTCTTAACCTTTTGACTGTGAGATGGCCACTCTGCCTCAGCCAGCCAGTTTGAGAGCAGTAGCAGCAGCAGCAACAAGATTTGTGATTTCCAATGGATGGGCAACTATTGGAGTGTAGCTGATAACCGTGCTATATGGTAGCCCTAACAGTAAGAATGAAGGGACCACTCCCAGAAAATAGTCTATGATGTGAGGACAGGGCGATTTATATTGGAAGCACAACGTCTATGCAGTTAACGTGTCTCTAAATTCAGTGGTGAGGCAGACAAGGAGGCTTTGACATTTTTCAGCAAAGGCCTCTGCTGCGTTCGCCTCTTGAAAAATATGATTATTCCGTCCGGTGAACACTCGTGAGCTGTTTCCGAAACAGTTTGGAGGGCCGTTCCAGCTCAGTGCATGCAGACACTTATATAACTGACTGTCAAGCCAAGGAACACACGTATGTAACATAGGTGTGCCTTTAGGCATAAAATACTGAAGCTAATAATAATACTGTCAACAATAAATTAATTTATATTACTATTAATACATTCAGAAGTCAAAGAGTCGCCATGCTCACGGGGATTGTGTGAATTCCATATCTGCATGATGGGGGACAAAAAAAATGGTATTTATTCCAGTGACCTCACGCTGTTGAAGGACTAATTTGACCCCTGATTAGAATGCCAACATATAACCCTCCAATAACGTGCCGTCTTCTCGACCAACACAAACTACTTAATATCTTAGTATAGTTTTGTATGCGTGTTTAAAATATATATATGAACATATATGCATTAAAAGCTAGCATTTCCTGCAAGGACTTGTATCTGTTTTTAAGAAGGGCCATATACGGTAGGACGATAACATTTGCTCATTTAATGTGTAGACAACTGTAGGGCAGCCTTCGTTAATACTGCCGGCGGCCTAGTATTTTTATATCTAGGCCTTGCTTGTGCTGTAACATTAAGCAGGCTAATCAGAGTCGTAAATTTTTCCCTCGACCATTCCTATGCGACGTCTTCGCCTGCCAGAGCTCAGGCGAGCAACACAAGCAGTCCGGTAACTCAAATGTAATTATTTTTTATTTGACCAGGTCAGGCCCGATGAACTATATAGTTATTTCAGAAGCGACCTGAGCCATCACAAATGATAGCTCAACGAAGTGGCTTATCACGTGGAAATGTATAGTAACCAATTACTCTGATTAGCACGGTAGGCTACGTGCAGTGCGAAAAAAGTTCAACATACATGCTTTAAACGCACGTGTATACATGTGGAAGGCTGCTGTTTCCTCCGCATGTGCTGCTGACAGGTGTTCGTCAGGATTCGTGAAGCCAGGCACTTGGCTCACACGGACATGGCACCTTTCATTGAAGGGAGGGAACGCGTCTACCTACATGAGTGCGTGGAATAGCTTCACCTTAACCTAAGAATGTAATCATACCTGATGCTTATAGCACATTCATGTCAGATGCTGTAACAGGTAGTTAAGAAAAAGTCCCTTCCTGTCACGAAAGTTCGGGAAAATTCTGTTGTTAATGTTGTGCAGCGATTTCACTGCTTGTACTAAGGCGACTGTTTTTTTTACATTTAAATGGATGCTGCTGTGCTGTAATGGTTCTCACATTGGACTTGCAATCCAGAGCTTTGCCGGTTCGATCTCCTGGCATGGCAGCTTAAACAATGTTGCAAGTTTCTTAAATCCCCACCATCGCCCCGTGCCTCTGTCCACGCATCAGTATAATGAGTACACAATTGTCGATCGGCAGGTCGCGTTTTGTGGAGTTAAGAGTGGGTCATCCCACTTCTTCTAAATATGTCTGACCAGTGTGCATTAGTAGGCCAAATTTTCTGTAGAGCTTCCTCGAGTGGGGGCCCTTCTGGTAGCAATGAGATGAGCAACCGATTGCAGGGCTGGACCTTCACCCTTTATGTTTGTAATACTTTCCCCCAGAAATTGGATACTCTGTCACGGTGGGCACCCACCTGGTTAAACAGTGTAAATCTGTCTGTTTATTACCCCGAGTCAAGAAACGAATCAGAATTAAAATTGTAACACAATACATTATATTAATATTACCCATTGTGGAAAACGTTTCCACAAATAGAAACAATTATTTAATGCATTCTTTCGTTTTATGCGAGGCAGGAGGACAATAAAATCTCATTTTATTTATTTTTATGCCCAAAGCATGAGTGCACATTGTATACCCTGTATGTATGCGGCCATGAACATAGCACGACATGGAGAGATTTGTGATGGGTTTTTTTCATTTTATTTTGGAAAACATTTCACAGTTAATTTCAAACCATCAACAAACAACAAAACTCCCCCCGAAAGGACTGATAGTGTCTAATGACATGAAAACTAAAGGAAAGTTTACCTGAATTTGTTTATTCTTCAGGAAGGTCCTCCTAAATGTTTGCAAAATGTATTATTGAGTATTGTATAAGCAATTGATCTTAACCTGTTTTGCTTTATCTCCTTCATTCTACGTTTACCTAATCTTATATATATTTATATCGCGCCTTATTCCAAGGAGCTATATACAACGGTTATAAAATTGTACGTAATATGATTGTCGATTTAAAGATTTTGTGACTACAGGGATTCATCTTCTTGGTTCTTTCGGTAAAGTCACGTAGAAGGGAAATAATAAAATAATAAAAATATAAAACAATAAAAATTATCACGACGTTTCGACTGCAACACAAGCAATCGTCATCAGGTGTGAAGAGGTCCCAGAAAACTCTGCGCGGCCATCAGACAACGCCACGGGGGGGGGGGGAGAACCGTCAGATGATGATTGCTTGTGCTGCAGTCGAAACGTCGTGAGAATTTGTATTGTTTTATATTTATATTATTTCCCTTCTACGTGACTTTACCGAAAGAACCAAGAATATAATAGGATTGTCGTTGAAATTACGGGTGGGGTTATTAAAAGTGGTGGTGTAGTTATGGTGACAGGTAGGAGGACAGGTGAGAGTGGTTTAGTAGGGGTTGTGGTAGGCCTGGTTATAGCTGAGGGGTGGGGACAGGGAGTAGTATAGTACTGTAGTGGTAGTGGTAGTTCGAGGTTGGGATAGTCACCTGCGGCCTTTAGTGAGGCCCCTAACGTGCGCTCCCCGACAATACACAAATGTGAAAACACCCTCATCGTGATGTAAACCCCAATGGTTTCAAATGTGTGGCGGCGCTAACGCTGATGATGTCTTATCAGCGATAATGCCCCCCCCCCACCCTCTCGAAATTATTGAAGAACACTGATTTATGGTACCCATGGCTCAAATTCTCAGGATTCATTGCAAAAGTCTTCCCAAAAAGAATTAAGCCCAACTTGACAAATCATGAACGGTAGGACCTTGCCCTCCAGGAGCGAGACAACAGATTGGCAATGATTGCACGCAGTCGCCAGGAAACTATTGGTCGGCTGTCACGTCCCTGTGGGATTGAGCAAAGTAGATTGGCAGAAATATTTGACGGGTGCACGGGGGCGTGGGTGTGGAAGGTGAGGGTGGGGTACGGCAGAATTTCTTCGCGTCTGGAGGAATGACCTCATCGAATTCGACTTGCAGTCACTGAGGTATGCAAAGGCCCGACCTGCCGCTTTACTGAGACAAGCTACTCTGGTGCCATGTGCTACTGGGCTGGTCTCTCTGGCTCCTGTCGGCTGACTGGCATTTGAAAAATGTGAGACGTGTTCTGAGACACTATTTTCGGGCAGTTATCATTGTACATTTATTAAAACCAAGCCTCCGCTAACCCCGTGATTACACCATTGTGGTCTCGCGAGCAGTATTTCTGCATTCCGAATTTAATTGCGTGTTCTCTCTCTCTCCATCCTCCAAATGATTGGTAAATGTTAAAAGTTGATTGCCATTTGTTACTTTTTACTCTTGATATTAGCAAAACATAATCATAACAGCTTGGTGCCTAATAAAGTTGGAAAAGTTGGCAAAATATTATTTATATATGTAAGAATATTAAATCAAATTGCTTAAATAAATGTCTGCACCACATAGCATAAATATTCAAAACAATCCTGCATGAGGTGTTGC
The DNA here is from genome assembly GCA_014621495.2 of Entosphenus tridentatus. Taxonomy (NCBI): domain Eukaryota; kingdom Metazoa; phylum Chordata; class Hyperoartia; order Petromyzontiformes; family Petromyzontidae; genus Entosphenus; species Entosphenus tridentatus. Next base: position 20,375,878 of record CM025610.2, read on the forward strand.
GAATAGCTGCTGTGTCGCCAATGTCATGCCTTATATCTTGAGTTTTAGAGGGATGGATGTGATTACATCTTCCACCTACCAAGTTTGTGATGTGTGGAATTATACATTTATGAACACCCTACACGATCTAACGTGATTAAAGACAACAATGATTGCAGTATGCTGTGAATAAAAAGCATATAATAGCCAAGGGATTAATTAATTTATACAACCTAAAATACCTTCCATATATATGCATTGTTATTTGATTTTCCTTATACGGTGCAATGTTGCATATACACCCTGTAGATGTTCACAAATACAACCTTTTCATGTAAAGTAATGCATTCTAAAGAGCAGTTAACAATATTTATGTTTAAATCAGCCCGTGATTTATTTTTTGTCTCATCGCCTGTTTTTGCATGGTGCACCTGGCAAAATCTGGACGTATTAGTTCACACACCGCCGATACAACAGTCCGCAGCAAGGCGATTATACAATTAATATAACAAAGGAGATATCACATTTACGAATAAAAAAAAGTATTGTCATTTGAACTGTTAATATTGTAACACTAAACTGCCGAATTCATTGCCCAATGAACGGCACATTATGCGCGACATTATCATGTCTAGCAGAGCCGGGATTAAATGACACCGCAAATTGAAAAAGTGCTACCCTGTCATGTTTATAACAGGACCAAATTATTTTAAGAACGTGGGAAGTTTTTGGATGTATAGATTGAGAAAATGCCTCGTGGAACATCTCCATTTGCCCTTTTGGATATGATCCATGCTCTCCCATTCGTTGTGACTCGACTCTGACAGCCGTTTAATAAACCAGACCAAGGCACCTTCCTCGCCTAACCGAGCTGATCAGATAAAATGCCTCGTTGATAATATAATTATACAGCGAACGACATTGAAGATTACACAATGTATCGCAGCATTACATGAGCTACAAATGTGCAACGTTTTCTTGTTGATGGAATGGTTATTACGTAAAAAGTATTAATAATTTACTCTACCGTGCAAGTTTGCTTTGACTGCAGTGTCTCAGAGACGAATAACACGATACTTTGCGACTTAGGAGTGCACAAGCCACGTTACACCAGCCCACAGGGGATTATTGTGTCCGTCCGTCGTGCAGGGAGGGGCTGGGTGGGGAGGGGAGGGGCGGGGTGGGGAGGGGAGGGGAAGGTGGGGAGGGGCTGGGTGGGAGGGCTGGGGCTGAGTGGGCAGGGTCTGGTCACTCCGTGGTGCCCTTATAAAACTCAACGTTTAACCTACTCACGCCGGCTTGTGCCCACCCTCACAGTCGGCCATATTTGCGGAATACACCACGCCGCCGTTGACCCTGGCCATTGACCGAGCAACCCAACGTTCCTACCAGCTCCCTCCGCAGGAATGTGTTGCATTGGATGCATGGCCGCCTGGGTAACGTTGCCTGGCAAGACTATTTCAGTGATATACAACTCTGTAAAAAAAGAAACGCGCCGCCTGAACTCATTTAGTTTGCAGGACGCGGAGTCCAAAGCTGTCATGGAAAGGACCTATTTCAGCCAAGTTTTTGCCAAAAATAAGGCACCTTTTGCATCACTTTTTCCAACGTGGGAATCAAGCCTGCTAACACAAAGTTTTTAACGATTATTTTAGTTATGTCTTGATCTATTTAGCTCCAAAAGTGTTTGTAGGGACGAAACTAAATGTAGCAAACAAGTGTGATAACCAGATACACACAATCGCAATGTGGTAGTCTCATGTTTTTTGAACAAAATAAATAATTGTAGTAAGCAGTCAATTGTGTAAACTTGAGCAAAGTTAAACAGCCCGATATGTTTAGTTCTATGTACGTATGTTAAACTTAATTCGCACCGTATGTAGCCAACCGTGCAAATCGGGAGTATGGATATCTAGTACCTAGATATACATAACAATTGTAATTACGTTTAGAGTATGAAACATTTTATTCTACTGTTGCGTTTTGCACATTTTTATGACAATTGTGCTTTCAGCAGCATGCCATGAAAGAAGTGTTCCGGTAGAGGAGTGCATCGCCTATTTTCAGACTCGGCCCCGCCATAGGAACGTGTAAATTCTACCATTGGCTAATAACTACTAACTGAGGCTAATGCCTGCGCATTGCTTGCGTTAGAACAGGCACATGAGTAAATGCATTGTTTGCTGGAGCAATACATACCACGAACCACTAATCTGTATGGCATACAGACACAGTAAGCATAAGCTTATGTACACACCCTGGAACACTGCGAATGTGGAACGCAGGACCTGCTTGGTATTTACACAGCCACCGACAACTAGCTCACCAGAATGGCACTTGTCATCCGATTATTATGTATTAATACCCCATGGTGTGTACGGCCTACGCTCAGTGCATGTGCCGAGTTTACTAACTGGTTCCCAAAGTGGATAGGCAGCGTAAAATCGAAGAGATCAATTAATGCCCCCCCCCCCAAACAGTAGTGCCTGTGCCATGTGCAACCCTTTGATATTATAATGTATCATTGGAGCTATGGATTTAATCTCCATATATATAAAAGGCAACGTTGTGAATGTGTGTCTGTTCAAAATGTTTAGCGTACTTCCCGACATGCAACAAACTTGAAATTTGCCATGTGGGTAATTTCCAGACTGTACACCATGCAAAAATTATGAAAATACACTTTTGTGTGTGTTTTTTTTTTAGGGGGGGAGCTCAATAATGCATATATATTTTGCACGGCAAGTGAGCTGTGACGTCAATCTGCCACGTGACCCGCGCACGTGGAAGCGTAACCCGCGCACGTGGAAGCGTAACGCATTGTAGTGTAGCAGGTAGCGCGCCGCGCTACGAACCCGAATTAGATACCCGCTCACGGCCACCACCGGTGACGATTATTGTAACCGGTCCTAGGCCTCTCCTAGGTCGACTCAGCCTCAAACGAGTAATTGGTGTGGTGTATGAACATCGCCACTGGGAAGACAAAGGCGGCCGGGCGTGGTGGATCCAAGTCCTGGGCGAAGACGGGTAGTAAAGCTAGTATTCTCTAAAAAGCTATTTCAGTCAAACATGGCCTGTTACTTCTTCATTTGAGATCTTGAAATGCCTTGAGTGGAATCTAAGTTAGCTTAGTGTTTTACGCTGGCATTTGTTAAATATATTACTTTTTTATTGTGCAAATGTTTATTCGGTTAAATACATCAGCATAGAGTGTGCTAAAAACGTCCTTTTTTCACACCCAAATCCCCACACATCATCAAAGGATAATTACACTAATTTACAGTATGCTGTGGAACCTGCTGCCTTGTGGAAAGGTGGCAAACGTGTTACAGTACATTCAAACGAGAGATAGAGTAACAGCTTATATTACCGAAACATAATTACTACATTGCAACTTTACGTAAAGTGATATCTCAAGACTTGCTTACGTGTCAGATTTGTAAATGTATATCCATGCCCCTGGCATTGTTTTAAAGTTTAAACTGCAACGAATAATAAAACCAGGGTGAAAATGGAAAAATCACGTGGTCCATAGGGGTAACCAGCAGTTGGGAATTTCAGCAATTGTTTGACACCGCTTGACCTCGGGGAAGTTATTATGAGGGTGCCCTTATTTTCCTCATTTTCCTACCCGGAAAAAGGAGACAAACCTGATTAACTTGTTTGCCGAGTAATAGTGGTTGTACATTACCTACTATAATACTGGTAGGAACCTCCTGGTTACACCAGCCCACAGGGGATTCTTGTGTCCGTCCGTCGTGCAGGGAGGGGCTGGGTGGGGAGGGTGGGGAGGGGCTGGGTGGAAAGGGTGGGGCTGGGTGGGGAGGGGTTGGGTGAGAAGGGGAGGGTGGGAAGGGGCTGGGTGGGGAGGGTGAGGAAGGGCTGGGTGGGGAGGGTGAGGAGGGGCTGGGTGGGGAGGGTGGGGCTGGGTGGGGAGGGTGAGGAGGGGCTGGATGGGGAGGGTGAGGAGGGGCTGGGTGGGGAGGGTGGGGCTAGGTGGGGGGAACTGGGTGGGGAGGGGCTGGTCACCCCGTGGTGCCCTTATAAAACTCAACGTTTAACCTACTTAAGCCGGCTTGTGCCAGCCCTCACAGTCGGGCATATTTGCGGAATACACCACGCCGCCGTTGACCCTGGCCATTGACCGAGCCACCCAACGTTCCTACCAGCTCCCTCCGCAGGAATGTGTTCACCCAGAAATGTCTGTCCGTCCCGTGCGTGACGTCACTGCAAAAGAGCCCCCCCCCCCCTTCATTAATATTCATGCTGGCGTAGAAATTTACACTAACGCATAAGGTCGCGCACTCCACATACCTCACCGCTTCCCTCATTAATAATCATAAGCGGGTGATGTCAATCCACATGCAGCACCCCTCCCCAATAACCATTAGCGGGTGACGTCACTCCACATGGGGCAACCCCCCTTTATTAATAATCATGAGCTTAAAAATGTTTCTCTTGAATATTTCAGATTTACTGCAATATACACCCGTCTTTGGACGGGCAAAAAAAGCAATATAACACATGTTTGAACAAGCAATGAACATGGAAATATATTTTTTACACACAACAAACTGGGGGAAATAATACCGTGTCTGCCATTACTATGAGTATTTATCTCGCCGTCGTGCTTTTGGGTTGCACTGTACCCCATGGTGTGTGCATCCAACGTTTCATGCAACATGCTGAGAGCTGCTTCGGGAGCTGAATTGCTTCCAGCAGAATCTCCCAATATATGCAACAAAACGTTGAACATCATGCCTGACAATGTACAGTACAACTTTAAATATTTAGCAACCGCGAAAACCTATGCAGTATTGTACCAAGATTATCCTTAAGACGATCTGAGGACATTTAGCATACGGAGAGTCATGGTTATTTATGGTTTGTTAGCAGCAGGTGTTGCTATTGGGTTAAGCAGACTTCTTGAAGCAGCTGCGGTGTAAATGAAAGTCAGTAATTGCGGTAAATCTTTGTTCACAAAAACGAAATGGTTTGTTTAGCATGCATGACAATTACTGTTATTTTAATAGGGTTATGGATTATTGAAAGTAAAATTTATTTATTTCTGCAGTTATATGCCAATGTATATTCTCACCAATGGCTGATTCTACACATTTAGAAATGTGTAGTCACAAGGTGCCATGCAGCTTATAAGCGATTGTGTTGTTTGCCCACTTGCCTTCCATTATAAAACCCACCAATGATGTGGCCACTCAGATCCACTGTTTATTATTGTGTGTGAATGGGTTTCTGTAATGCACGATGGTATAAATTCTGTATTTGGTAAAGCTAGAACAAAGATTAATATTACCCCTGATAGAGTTGTGGCCATAGCGGCACAGGTGTTAATAGTGAGCTGTGGAGGTGTTTGTCATTCTATTCCAATCAGGTATATGATGTTTGGATAATGTGTAGGAGTTTGTGAACAAATGCAAGTAAAATGTACTAAATCGTATTTGCCGAGTGGCTGTCGTTCGAATAAGTATTGCTTAACTGCACAGTGGTATTTATGATCCGTTTTATCTTCATTTGTAAGGAGGCTTCTTTATATAATGCAGAGATCATACAAAGTTTTTTTAGACCTTGCTCTTTCGACACTGACACCAGGGCTTCTCTTTTCTCGTGCACACCATCCGTAGCCTTGTTCAAGAGACACCAGATTTCATTATCGGGTTTGTCCCCAACGAACTGCTGTTTGTTTATTCCAGGATTTCTTCTCAATTAAAATTGGTAACCTATTGCATCAGCAGTAAGCAATTGGCCTATAATTACGAACCCTAGGGGAAGAAATGTGCAAACAGCTTTAAAAATGGCAACTTGGCAAATGTGAAAAACGAGTTGTGACATCAACTGTCCTTCGCCTGTGTTGATATTGCAGTCAATGCAGTGCCATGTCTTATGGGAGAATTTGCAGCTGTGTTAAATCTAGACTTGAAGTTTTAGCTGTGTTAAAATTCAAATTTTGTGCCATCGAGACTCGTCGTCTTGTCACGACAGAGATGGTAAATATTTGCACCGTTTTGCACACATTGACCACATTACTCGGTTGTCATTGGTTGATTATAATCTAATGTTTATCTCCCATGCCATCACCTGTTAGCAATGGTCTGGCTGGGTATGACACTCACTGTCGCTGGGGTACAACTAACTATTGTGTTGTGCTTTCCGAGAAATTATAGCGACTGAAATGTAATTTCAAATTCTGTAATGTACTTGCGATTGTCAGTTTCCTTTTAAACCATTGTAACTGCGGTTTCCAAAAAAGTCCCGTAGATAATTAGGTTGCAGAATTACACTATCCCATATGAGAAAGTATGGAAGTTAACACGTTGTATTGACAATTGTATTTAATCACTGCCACATTGACTAAATGCTTCATTACATATGTAGTGAGTCCAACTGAGTCACAGATGTTATTCTTGAGAGGCAACACATTTATTGTAACACGTATATACAAAGGGGTTACTACCCCTTTACCAGATACAGCTTAGGGTGGTGACCACCCAGCTAACTACACTATATGTAGGAGTTACAGCTACGAAGGGTCGGACCCTCACTCGGGTCCCGGCCACGTGTTGATGCCTTGTAGGACGTAGGACGGTAGGACGTGGAGCTTCCAGCTTGTAGAATGAAGCGACCCCGGTCCCTCTCAGGGACCCACCTTATATCCCCCCGGGTCGGGGCCGGCTCCGTCCTCTGCCCCGCCTGCCTTCTCGAGCATTCCAGTTCCCTCTCGATCTCACTTGAGAGCTCTCCCCAGACACGTGATCACCCCCTAGCCACCCCACCTGGGGCCTTCTCTGTGGACACTCCAGATCACGTGTCTACGTGGTCAACCAGAGTGCAATGGCCCGGGCCAACCCTGCCCCTGGGCTGACACTCTCCCGTCCCCCCTTGTGGGAGCCTGCACTACACGCTATGCGTGGTGACTGCGCTGTCCCAGCGCTCACCAAGCCCTGCTAGGCTGGTACTACACCCACCTACGGGGTGTACTCCATGACGGTGCATCGCACGCCGTGCTGTGCTAGAGCTGGCCTCACACAGCAACCCACCCGGTGCTGTCTGCAACGTAAGGACATCGCACACCACGGCCCTCCCGGGCCGGCACCATACAGTGACATCCCTGATGTCACTACACATACATTACTGCAATTGTTGTCACAAGAAATAAGCTTTAATGTGCAGTGAGCAAAGTTTAACACCAGACATTTGTTCTTTTCTTCCAAAATGGCAGGTTTCTACTTGAGTTTTGAGAGCTGTGATTGTCGGTTTCATTTCAAATAATCGCATCTGTGGTTTTCGATAAGTACTCTGCTGTCGAGAATGATGTCGCAATACATAGTTTAGCACCAATACCCATGTTCGTTTGCTTGAGGATTACAGCTTTCTACTTGAGTCTGGGGGAGTGTGAAAGTGAAGGATTGTATGTGTACGTGGGTGGAAGATCCTGCGAGTAGTGGTCATTTAAATGTTGCGTTGAACAAGTTCATTTGGCTGCTATGACACCGAGTTCCAAAGTTACTCCTTTCCAAGCAGTTTAAATATATAACTGTGAATATAGCCATTGACTCACTGCAAACATATTTGTGCATGTGGTGCAGGTTGTTATTAGCTGGTAAAGAACCCCAAAAATGTGTCTCAGTTAACCATGCATAGCTGGGTCTAAACATGGACCCAGTTACAAAATTGTAGCGATATTATTGTATAGAATTGTATTTTAATGAATTAAACATATACCCATCATCTATACATATCCATAAAAACACAAGTGTTTTATTTAAATCCAGGTAAGAGCCAGTTGAGATGCAAAGTATCTTTGTCATGTAAATCTTTCTATGTTATGTGCATTAAGATTTGTTTAATATATTTCGATTTAAAGCTTTTGTGACTGCAGGGATTCATCTTCTTCGTTCTTTCGGTAAAGTTACGTAGAAGGGAAATCATAAAATAATAATAATAAATAAAACATAATAAAATACAATTCTCACGACGTTTCGGCCACAACGCAAGCAGCCGTCCTCAGGTGAAGAACAGGTCTGTCGGAAAGACAGCGTCTGAATGAACACCACCAATCTTGGCAATGTATATTGAAGCTGGGTTAGGGGAGGAAGGGCGCCTTGACAAAGGAATTTGCATATCAACAGAGGAATTTAGCATATTTATGGAAAATGCAGATATGGGATTAGTCACTACTTGTGGAATGCGTAGGAGGTGGGGGGGGTCTCAAAGTCATATTATGCCCGTGCATTATGTGGGATTGCTGCTGCTCCTTACTATTAAAATTCCTTCCCTTTATTACTTCTAACCCTACCTCCTCCCTTTGTTGCTGCTAATCCTACATAATGCACGAGAGCCATAAATTTGTCACGGATGATGCACATGTTCATCAACAACCCAATGTTGTGGACTTTCACTAACACAAAATGCGTGGGCCACTTGGTTTCGGACTTCCTTTGAATGAATGCACGTGATTTTACAGCAGGCCTTTGTCGGGAGTGTTCAAACATGTATTCACGCACATGCTTACTTAAATGACCAGCACCAGTGACAATATCTGTAATATAATCTGCAATAATAATACAGCCTGATTTTGTTTGTAATATTGTGCTTGTGTAAAACGTTCAACTCAACAAACCACAATACAAACAATTCCAAACGTGCCGTCACACACTGAAAGCCACCGACTAAGTCAGCTTTTATCTGTAACAATGGCCAATCATAGCCCAGTGATGTCGGTTATTTTACGACAGTGAACACTGCCCTAAGTTCTTTCTGGTTTGATTTCCAAAAATCATTGGGGAAAACATGAATATATATATTTTTCAACGCATTAACTTTCTTATACCATTGGAGCACTTTAATCAATGTTCGATATACAGTATGTGAACAAGATAATACGTTTTCTCATTTGTGACAGTTTAATTCACTTCCTTGAACAGATCCTATATGTAAACCATAACTACGTCTATGCTTCTTGGTGTATGGGCATTGCCACAGATGGGAACATTCGACAGTTGCGGGAGAAGGAATATTTATAAATGTGGCACTGGTGTGTGTGTGTGTCCATCTCAAGTGCCATCTTATGGTGTGACAAATGATTTTTATATTATGTAGTATTGAGCCTGTAATCATATTACTGCAATACACTGCATTGACAAGGAGAGAGTGCGAGGCAATGTAGAGGGGATATAGCCTGTAGGGTGGTGGCAGGGTGGAGATAGACAGTATTCAAGGTAAAAAACCAACAACTATTGTACACACAATTATAAAGGATTGTTATGTCTGTATAATGACCACTGTATACGATATGTATGGATAAGGTGTGTGTTTTTAAGGCAACGAGCTTCATTTGAATGGTGTGAACATTTTTGGTAATTTACTCGGAATGTTATAGACTATTGTAACACCAATTGACAAATATTTCTCACTCCTTAAATTATATTCGTATTAGGATTGTCTTTGTAAATCAAGGCTAGGCTTCCAGGGTTAAAATTATGCCTTCAAACAAGTCGTAGCAAAAAAACGCCACTGCACGTGGTGGATGATTGTCTGTCAATGCTGGCCGTGATATAGAAACTATTTAGCCAGAAATGCACTCAATGGGTAAATGTACATCTACAGTACATTAGACAGCACGTGACTTTGTGAATTTGTGTGTGATACAGTTCAGAATCTTGAATTTCTCTAATGGAACTGCATCTATATATGCTATGAGGAAGAGCCATGTCCCAAAACTATTATATATATCTCCTTTTAAGGCCACTGTGTTATTGTCAAATGTAGTGAGTTTTTTTTATGTATGTGCTGCTTGCTGCTAGCCGAGTTTCTGGTAAAGGGCAATAGGGGTGTGTGTGTGGGGGGGGAATTATCGTGCATTCCACCTCTGGCAACCCGTACGTTCTGACCACGGTCACACACCCACGCAAGCCTCTCCCTCCTCCCCACCCCGAACCCCCAACCCCACGCAACCCCTACCCCAACCACCAGCGCACAACACACACACAGACCACACAGGCAAGGCAGCAGGCAGCAGCAGCAGAGGTCGCTACGGCAGACGCCAATGAGTGGCGGCGCTGGGATCTTGCGCGGCGTCGGGAAGAGAACGAGAAGGAGCGATCGGCCACGAACCTGGCACAGAACCCTCCAAACAAAGTTCCAGGCATAGAACCCCCCAAAGTTCCCGGCACTGGCGACGGAGCTGAGCGGCATCGGGTTGTGAGCTTGGGTGAGTGGCGAGCGCATGGGGGTGGCACCGAGTGGGTTTTAATTGAGTTGAGTTGACGTGCGGATCATCGTGGCTTTCGTAGGCTACGGATCAAGTCAATTGGGGATTTTGTACGTCGAGTGGGGGGTGACAATAACGTTGGTGGCTTCTTTGGGCATGTCAAGGGACGCGTTAATAAAGTGAAGCGTTTGTCACTGGGGTTAGTTATGCGTGTAAGTCTACGCGTGTACAGTTGACTTCTTGTTTGTATTGTGACAACAATGGAGGAGGCATCTACTGGAGGTGTCCTTGCTGGTGTGCTCAATGTTATTTTCAGACCGTGCTTGTCGGATGTGTTTAATAATTAGCAGGTTATGATAAGCTGGGATTCCTCGAGCTGAGATCGAATCAATGAAATGCGTATCACGTATTTATGAGTGTACATCCTGCTTAAACATTATTTAAAGTTTAAGTAAAAAAATTGGTTTGTTTTTATCCAGATGCGTTGAGAATTAAATGTTTCGTTCACGTCCATGCCTTAAATGTTTCGGTCGAGATTCAGTGGCAGAAGTGCTTTAACAGTCACCCACGTTATTCTTCAGATATTCATTATCAGAGGCCAACGTTTCCCCTATCGCATGAATTCAGATACTCATAATCCTGCCCCAAATGAATCCCAACGCTGCCCCTTACTATAACAAGGGCCATGCATTGGATAGTCGAGAGCCAGCCTTACGTACCCTAGTTTAGTCTCATATCACATCACAGTACTGTACACTAACAATAAACTAGTGCAGCCTTCTCAACCTACACACAACCTAAAGTAAACATTACGCAAACTTGACACATTTTGAAGGATACAGTTTTTATTTATTTGGGACACCTTTCTTGGACGTATGAGGTGTGTGCTGGTTACATTGTTCAAAAGAGGTTCCTGCGAGGCACTGTGATATTATCTTTACTTGACAATGTACCTGCGACGTATTCACAAGGTGGTTGGAATTCTAGCCGATGAAATGTGAACATTGGACTCAAAGATGGACAAACCCACCCAGTAAATTTGAAAAATGCTACGAACTAAAATGTGACGCAAACTAAATCTTAAGCCACCGTTCAAGTGACTTGAAATGCACTCGGCATCACTCCTTTTTGACATTTGCGGTGCTTTTATTCAGAACAGCCATGAGATTTCACAGTTACTTTGCAGTATTTAGAAATCTACCAACGCCCGAGTCCGTTAAATGTCCCCGTGACATCACGGGCATGCGGAGTGATGGGGCTTTCGAGATGTGGCAACACGAAAACCACACGGGAGGAGTCTCATACCTCTCTGGGAACCCACTGACTCTTCTCTCATGCTTCTGGCCAACAGCTGCAGTGTTCATTGGATGTTAGACGTAAGTGTCGTTAGCGGAAGGATGCTAATACAAGTGTGAAAACGTTTACTTGGTACATCACGTAAGAATGTTTAGTTTACCATGCTAGTGACGCGTTATGATCGCACACTGCTATCATTACATACGTTTCAGCCGTGTGAATGGTCTTGTGTAAAATGTTTTCAATGATTATGTTGGTGTTTGTTTTGTGTATCGCTACTTAAACACATTGGGTGGAACTGCCTGGTAAACAGGAATAGGGAAGGTTTGGATGGTTGGGGGGGTCTGTGATGAGTTGCAAAATGTTATCAAATTGGCGTAGCTAATTTAATTCAAGTTGCGAATGTCCATATTTAAACTGCCAAACACATTTACATTGCTTATGCCATAATTTTGTCAAGTATAACCAAGGAATTCCTTGTTGACTTGTGCAAATAATTTCTGGAGGGCTTTAGCTACAGACCCATGCACTCCATCTCAGTGTTTAGAACAAAACTATGCACAACATACATGGGTTGCCAAGTTACATGGAATAGATGAAAACAGAAATGTGAAAAGTCCATAAATTCACCCGAGATGAGAAACTTCCCCTGGGTTTTATTTGCGACACAATGGTGGGTCAAAAATAGCAGGGTTGATGAGACACTAGACACAACTGTTACTTGTAGCATTTTCGAGACAGGCGGTGGCATAATGATAATCTCTTAACTCATTCTTGGAAGAGATGAAAAGATAGTAATTGAATGGAGGAAGTGATGTCATTGATTTTTTAAAAAATGACCTCTGTTCGATGTTGGATGTGTTCTCTGTAATTTATAGAGCGGACATTCCAGCTCTAAATCTTTACTGGAGATCATCCTTTGAAGTTTTCACTCCACACACCAAACTTCAGCCAATAGGATATCAGTTGCCACAGCAGTAACGTTTGATCACCACGGTGCCCTGCATACCATTGGCTGGGACCTTACTCTGAGCGAACCTTGGGAATTAAGCTGGGGTGAACCATACATGGTTATGGGCGAGATTACAAGCTTAATGAGCCCTACCAAAATGTGGAATGTCCCCTGTGCCCCCTCCCCCTTTCACATAAGCCTGGCTTAGTCCGATCTGTAGTGGCCTGTGAAGTGTGATTTACTAAGGTATCAGAAAATAGTATCCAGGAATGTAATGTACTGTATTTTAAAACAGTTTTAAACTACTTGCATATGTAGAACTGAAAGTAATATACGGACCCACAACACATTTTGGAACTGTTACAAAGAAATACTGGATTGTAATATACGTGCTTTCTTTATAAATTGGCAACTTGAAGTTGCTTTATGTGTGTGTACACACTATGGTACACATTACTATTTTTTTAAAGGATGATGCTGTGCTCTGTACTGTATTTGCAACAGTTTAAAAATTACGTTGAATACAGTGGGGAGAAAAAACATGTCACACTAGTTGTGTGGTGTTGTGTATCACCATAATCTAGAGCGATGAGACTTTTATTTTCATAATTATGGGTTACACAAGGCAAAGCTTTCCTCTCACAATGTCAGACCCAGCTGGAACCACTAAAATGAATGCATATTTTAGTATGTATGTTTTACGGTTGTGGATGTGCCTGATAAGACATTTCTCAGTCTCATTTAGTACTGGAATTGTACCAGCAACAGATTTTGTTTTCATGAACTTACTAAGTACATGCAACTTCAATTATACTTGTTTATCTTTCACAAAGTTGGATATGTGACGTACACACCTTGCATCTACTGGCCAACCTGTATAACAGGAATGCGTTTTACGTATATGGTTGGTATGACGATAGAGTGAGTACATTATGCAGAAAGCAGGACACGTGTAGACTACCAGATACAATGACTAATAGCAACCTTGATATGGGCTTCCCTCTGATTAGCACGGTTGGCTGCGTACGTAAAAAAGTTCAACAAACATACATACATATTAAGTGCATCTAAAATGTCAGCTTCATGGATGATGATGGCGATGACAAAAGAATGTTCCTCAAGTGATGCCAAACTGGTTCTTGGGTCCAGTGTACACATTATACACATTAGGCAACCCTCGGCTCCAGTCTGCTTTCAATCTAAACAATGGCGATTCTTTTTTTGTACTATGTAGTACAAAAGCACAAGTGATGTGGACGTTATACATTACAGAATGCATGCCTCTTTGTAAAACTGCATATGTACACGGGCAGTGTTATTATTGTAGGTTGGTGAAAGTCCCGATATGCACCAGCCCTCGTGCCCATGAATCCTGGTATCCGTGGGGTGCAGTGGAACTTTGATTCATCCTGTTATCTGAGAATTTATGGACAACGGGGTGACCACGGACGGAGATGGTCTTTCAAAATATGAAACCTCTAACAGAGGGCTCTTCGCATTCTTATTTACACAAAAAAAAGTCACGTGATAATTCCATATCCTGTAATGATTGATGTTAAGGTTTAGGGCTTGTAGATACAATGGGTTTTTCATGGAAAATGGGAAAAACAAGGAAAAGAAAGTGCCTTTTTGGTTATCCACTTTGCTGCATGCCTTACAGGTAGGAGTTCTACTTTATACATACTGTATACAACTATATTAACATATGTTATACTGTGCAAAAAAAATACAGTTCAGTGTAATGGAAACAAAATATGCAGATGCAATTTGCATGTTATATACATTTTAATAAAGCAAGGTATACTCTTGCTCACCCAACAATAAAAGTACCATATATAGCCGTATTGAGAAAATAAAACACACAGCCCCTATAAACCTTAAAAGTGTTATTGGTGAAAACTTTTGAGATGGGATTCCTCCACAGCTCTGTTGACGTCTTGTGGGCCAACGTGGGTGCCCGGTGATGGCCGCAGTCATCCTTGCTGTCAGCCAAGTCAGCAGCAGCACGAGGTGGTGTCACTTTGCGATGCCAGTGGCGGCTTGGGTTTAACGTCGACCTACACATTCCATTCCCATTACCCAAAGAAAGAATGCAGCGTTATTGTTGGCAGAAAGGTCGCAACTTGGCCCGCTTGACGCCAAGCGGTCTGCAATGGTCGTTGCTGCTTGGCGCTATTATTAAGGTCCCCCACCTCCCGGATCATTTGTAAGCTTCTCAACAATGTTTAACATTGCGCAGGCAGTCTCGTGGTTTTTATGCCCAGGGGACTTGCAATGGGTTTTGTGGTTTACCACCTCGCAAGGATTGTGTAACCTATATACTAGCATGGTGGTGTTTGAGATAAAAAAATTAAACATATAGACATACTTTTAACATATTTACACACAGACATATGGATCTTATGGCTGTACCCCGGCTCTCGCGTAATGTTCGTGATGCAGTCATTTTTAGTCTGTTGATGGTCGGCGATGCGGCAATCGATTCATCTCGGCGAGCTGTACACGATGCACCACCACGGTGCGTTCAGGATTTCAGAGAAATCGTCCTCGCTGCGTTTCGACATCTTGGTGTAGCCCCGATTTCGGATTGATTGGAACTCCAGTCGTGGAGTTAAGTAAAACCCCTGGAAAAAATAGTGTCCCAGAAACAAAGTATTTAATTTGCCTCGGCCCATTTTGTATTATTTTCTACCCCGGGGTACCGCCACATCGAAGAAAGATTTAATAAAAACCTACTTGTTATTCAGAACTTTGGTGTTCACATTGTAGCATTGTGCATTTCTGTTTGATGTTGCCGAGCCAGTGAAGGGAATTCTATATCGCTGTCAGAATCTTTCGACTTGAAATCCGATGAGCTATGAAGCTCTTTTTTCACAGACGTCCTATGGCAGCCATTGTAACAGTATACAATACTATATATGTAGAGACTAGATTTACTACCCGGCTTTGCCCGGGACTTGGATTCTTGTCTTGGATTAATACACGGCCGTCCACGCGGAGGGTGGGGGGGGTGCCTGACGTCAGTAGGCACACTGCGTGACGCTTCCGCATGCGGGTGACATTACAGGTGTGACGTCACCGCTCACTTGCCGTGCAAAATAAATTCATTATTGCGCCCCCAAAATACAAAAGTCAATTTTTATACTTTTTGCATTGTGTACAGTCTGGAAGCTACCCACATGCCAAATTTCAAGTTTGTTGCATATCGGGAAGTATGCTAAACATTTCGCACAGATACACATATTCACGAATTTCCCTTTTATATATATAGACTATATATGGGCCACATTCCCATCCCCTGGCAACAGTTGAAACGCATCGTCTTGGCGATGTCTCTGTAACAATAAAGACAGAGTTTGCCCGTGAATTCTAGTGTACAGTATAATACATGCATGGCGAGACGTAAATGTATTTCTGAACACTACTGTACAGTAATATATACATCCTGTTTCTTTAAGTCGAAAATTATACGGTATGACTAAACTACATGTTAGCATTGTTGAGTTTACTTTAGTTTAACGAACATAGATGCCATGGATTTTATTATATAAATTATTTTTTTCATTAATATCTGTACTGTAGTATGGTTGTTGAATAAAAACATGAACTAATCCCAACATCCTTTTAACAAAATATTTATCCAGCATTAGCATGTCCTCTAGTGCCATGCACAATGCAGTTTGCATGCGAGGCTTCTGTCTTACTGTAATTGTTAAACATAAATATTTGTACTCCAGCCAATACTACAGGATAATCTACAGGATCATACTTCCCCCCCCCACCCATGTACTCAGAATAAATGCGAGGGAGCCTCTTCAGTGTCCCTGGCTAACGCACAGGCCAATTAAACTGGCTGTGGGAAAGTGTCTGGGGGGGGAAGTGCTAAAGTGCCCTTTCTGCCGTGCGAGAACGATGCGATTGCAGGGCCCATGGGCTCTTCTCACAAGTCCGGGCTTGTCCAACGGAGAAGCCAAATTGCCCACGTGTGCTATTTCTTTCAATAAGCTACCAGCCATACAGAAAGGCCCCCCCCGCCTCCCATTTTAACCGTGTTACTGGAAGTCGCTCGCCACACTCTTGATTTAGTGCAAAGATGTAGTGTGTAGATAAACTGCTGCAACGGTAGAGGCTATCTCATAGAAGCTTTCGTTCAGGAAATGTAAGCGTTGCTTCGAATGTGGTGTTACCTTGAATGTGCGCGCGCATCACAGAAGCTAATTTAATCTTGTGAATACGAGTTGGTGAAATGGAGATCCAGGACAGGTTCAGATAGCACTTTCCAGTGAAATTGCACATGTTCATAACAGGAAAAAAAACCCCTTTGCTGGAATCCTACATAGCGCAGCACACAAACCACTACAAATCCGCCTCGCACACAAAGATCCCCCTAGATTACAGGGGTTGGCAACCTGCGGCTCTGGAGCCGCATGCAACTCTTTAAGGACTGCTTCGTGATGTTATGTATTAAGGACCACTGTTTCGTATTCACATGCATTGCGGCTATTGAAATATTGTTTTTTTTACCGAATAAAAAAAAATGGCTATTGTTATTTTGGTTACCGACATCCTCCCCTCGAATCTGTATACAAATTATTGGGACAAGGTATTTGAGTTTGCACACACACTGTTAGAAGGCCAGTACAACTCACGAAGAGGTGGTGTGGCAAATACCAAGCCCATTGATTATGTTTACACTCCACACCAGCTACAGATTTTAAGGACTGAGGGGGGAGGCTCAAGCCAGGTGAAGACACTACTTTCCACTGTTAGCCATAACCAGTATTCAGACACTGTAGAGGACGCTGGGTTTATCGTGCACTGTGCCAAGGGCACTTCTGTACCCCTCTACACACGCACACACACCTGTTTAACCCTTACATTATTCAAGTGTACCAAAGATAGTAATAAAAAAAACTCGTGACTTTGATACAAAATGGCCACAAGCCCGCTTCATATATATTTTTTATTTAGTTACTCGACGAGGCTGATTGCGTGCGTATGTGTCGGCATGGGCGTTGCAGGCCACAGGGCGTCGGGCTGATGCAGGATGGCGGCCCAGAGGATCCGTGCCGTGCAGGCAGCCGACATGTCCCGCAGTCACTCGGAGGGCGACCTCATCGACTTTGACGCCGACGACGAATTCTCCTCCAAACGACTCTCCGACAGCATACCCGGTAGGACAGCGCTCGCGACATTGTTTCCGCTAAGGTTGCCGGTCGTGGGATGTGGCCGTGGAATAGTTGGTTCGCACCACTTGAGCTGCGATCCAGGGGTCACCATTTCTGATTCGATCTCCTGACGGCAATAGGCAACTCTCTTAAATACGTCCCCAAGCTCTGTCCGCTTGACTATTGCGATTTTTCTTTTAAAACTTGCAATGACATGCTCCTACAAACGTTGCCAAAGAGTTTTACACGTTTACACTTTCCAGCATGCCTTGGTAATTCGTTGCAGAAATCGCCAAGCGTCTGTGGGATTTGGCTCGTCGGCCACGTGTGAAATAGGTATAGTGGCAAGTGTGTTGAGCACCAAGCTGTCCGGTTGCCAAGTAAAATAATATCTCTGTAGTCCTCGTCATAATCCGATACACCATATTACTCATGTGCCGTATTTTGGGATCATTCTCAAATACAAATATATTTGTTGTTACTGTGAGCAGTTTTCCTATAATTTTACTGCTAACATATAATTAGATCATGGCTGCTGATGATGGTGAAGACATGATGAAGACATTTTATGTCTCTTGTAGAATATAATTTTCCCTTGTATTTTTTAAAAATAACTGGCAGTGGTTTTAAACTGAATATACTTTGCAAAAATAATGACTTTTTTCAAATGGAAATCTACGAATATATTTGAGGTTGCCTGTTATAAATGTTTTGTACAGTATATTAATATTGTCACAGGTGTTGTATTAAGATAACCATGGTCAATTTAAGGGGAGAATGTTAATTATTAAATCAAGAAATTGAACCAAATCATCAAAGCCATACAGGCATATTTTGAAGTTGCCTTGATGTAAAGTGCCAAAGGCATCACAGTTAACATCATCACCCAAAAATATTGTTTATTTGAAGTCCATTATAAAAATTTAATGTCTGTAGGCAATGAGAAGGCATGTCAGCTAAATTATGGTGGTAATGTGTGATAATGAAAAAATATTCAATTGGAATAGTGGTGGCGAGTTTGTCTGGATGGTGGCAATGATGATAACGATACGGCGGCAATGCGAATATGCCGGACGATGCAAAAAAAACGGTTCACAGCTCAGGGGATGCCCCTTCACTGTAAAGACCATCGTATGACGGAGCGACCCTCGCGTGTTTCCCACACAGCGAACGCGTCATCGCCCTTCGCCAAGAGCTCGGTGTGCGAGGTGGTGGCCGTGCGTGACTTCTCGCCGGCCGTCTTCCCCGCACTGTCCATGCAACGCGGCGACCGCCTCTCCGTGCTGGACACGGCGGGACCCGAGTGGTGGTACGCACGCAATCACCGCTCTGCCGGCTTCATCCCAGCGTCCCACGTGCGCCCGCTCGACGGGGCGGCGCCCCTGCGTCGTGCGCTCGCAGACAGTGGCATGGTGGACTCCGGCGAGGGGGACAGCGTGGAGAGCGAGACGGATGGGTCTTCTGGTGAGGGGCAGCCTCTTGCAGAGACGCCCGGCCACGCGGAAGGCGCCGTCGTGCCGACGGAAATTTCGCCGGCGGAGCGGCCGATGTTCGCGAACGGCGACGCCGGGGACCGCCACTCCTGCGCCAGTACGGGTGACCTACTGCTGGAGCGCAAGATGGGGAACAACCCGTTTCTGCAGAGCGCTTACATCTCAAACCCATTTCTGAATGATATTATGACTCCAAGCCCTTCAAACAGTTTCCACAAAGCTGAAAATATGTCTGCCGAAAAACTGTTGTTTGACTTCGATTCCAAAATGGTTCTGAGGAACGGTGTCGTGAGTGCAGACTCTGAACCGCAAAATAACATCGCGTCAAGCGGCGTTTACAGTTCCAACGACGTCTTTGCAGTGGACAACTCTGATGCCTTGGTGTGTATGGACTTGAACATGGAAAAACTTCTGAGCCGACAGATGCGATCTGGCAATGGCCAAAAGCCCAGCAGACACGATAGCGGGAGGAACAACAAACAGAGGTCGCACAGCCTTTCGGAGCTGAGTGCCATGCAAGCCACGCAAGCGGGGCAGGACACGATGGACTTCCTGGACCCACTGGGCAAACCCCTCGCCCAGGACTATGGTTCACTCCACGACCGAGAGGCCTACCGGACAGCCTGGCTGCAGCAGCGTCAGATGACGCGGTCGTGCCACAACCTGGGCGCCCTGTGCCGCAACCCCGGCTGGGGCCAATCACAGCCTCTCCAGACCCAGGCTGTGTTCCGGCTAGAAAGCTCGGGGGGCTCCGTGCAGGTACCCGAGACGTCCGTGAAGCTCCACGCAGCGCCTTTGCCAACGACCTCTTGTCTGGACGACGACAATGGTGCCGGCGTCACCAGGGAAGTCAGACTCAGGGCCCTGCTTGACCCGCCAATCAAGCTGAGCGGAGACATGATGACGGCCGTCAGCCCTGTGGTAGAGGTGCGTCTTGTTGGCCACCCAGTGCTGAACCCACTGATGCTGGAAATGAGGGTGGCGGCTCACGTGAAAGAGGATCCGCTGAGCCAGAAGTGCGCTGAAATTGTGTGCCTGGGTGCTGAAAATCCCGAGGGCCCCTATGCCCTCCTGCCCGAATCCTATGTCCATGGAGACATCATTCATGTTCAACTGGACAATAAAAGGCATTGTATCTATGTGGTCGCAGTGGCTCAGTTGAAGAGCAATGGTAGTTCACTTCCGTGGGATGCCCTGCAAGATGCGGAGAGCATCAAAGAGGCCCTGGTTAGCCAACCACGTGCAGTATCTGAAACCTCGTCAACAGAGCAGCAGGTTGTTTCACAGATGGCACAGAATGCAAGCGGCAGCCGAAGTTCCCACACAGGAAAAACCATATGGGATTTCATTCGAAGACAGATGACACTGGCAGTCTACGGGCCAAAGCACCTGCACCCGACCTTCACTCTAGTGCTTGCACTGTTTGGTCACTTCGAGGCTCCATCTACTCTGCCTTCAACAGACACCAACTGGGAAGGCAAAGTGGGAAAGAAAAGCCACCAGCAGCCAATTGGGCTGACTCTTTGGGGGAAACACGAATTCATCTTGAACAGGCCACAGAACGTGGACGTGTCGCTGTTTTCCAGCGAGCAAAATGTGCAGGTCACTGGCTCCAAATCGGGATCCGCCAAGAGCTGCTGCACCGTACGGGGCTTTCAGCTGCGCCTGGGCCGCGTGTGCCGCATGGCATTCCAGCTTTCATATCACGACTCGTCGGTAGGCCTCGCCGCGTTTGCACTGCGGGCGCAGCTGCACACCGATGCCCAGGAGCTGCTTACTCAGTTCAGCGTGACGACTCCACCAGCTACAGCACCTGGCAAGGTGCCCGCACCGCGGCGCTTTGTCAAACGCAAGGAGCTCGGCAGGTCCTTGCTCTCCTCCATTTCCTCGGCGCCACCCTCATTCACGGTGCTCGCACATCGGTCTGCTGAGACAGCCACCTTTCAAGAGCATAACTTCACGATGCCTATGTGTGCCACAGCCCTAAAGACAATCGTGCGCCAGACCAAGTTCATGTACTTTTTGGAGTACAGGAAAGGAGCCACCATTGGGCTGTTGAGCAAGGAGAAGATCCGGGCCAGAGGCCATGCAAAGACCAAGGAGTGGTACGTGGGCTACACGAACGGCTGCGTAGGGCTGGTGCACTGCAAAAACTTGAAGCTGCTACCAGACAACGAGCAGGTGGCTCCATCGGAAGTCCCGCACGTGAACACCGGCACCCTCCTCGAGCTCCTGCTACGCCCCTGCCACTCCCTCAACTTCAGCTGGTCCACGGTGTCCACGAAGGTGGCAGAGGGGTTGGCTGACTGGCGGCCGCTAGCCCGGGTGCTGGGCTACCGCGAGGAGGAGATGGAGGAGAGCTTTGTGGAGGAGGATGTGGACCGAGTGTCTGCCGTCCTGGAGAAGCTCAAGGGTGACTGCGCAGGTGGTGACGGGAAGAGGAGGTGCTTCTTGAAGGAGCTGTTTTCTGTGAGTATGGCTTTGCATTTACAGTAAGCATGGTGAATCTGAGGTTCCCGCATAAAACCTATGCATACGAGGCATTAACACTCAAACTCGACAAACAACTTACTTGTTTACTGCCACCTGAAAAGCACCATGCTGCTCGCTCTATGGTACTTCATACAATTATGAGGAATGATGACCCACTAACCACTTCCTATCAAGGCGAACACAATTCAGTTAATGTGGCCAATCTTTAACAGCTCACTCACGGACCTTTTTCTTAGTGCAATGGCTGACGTGCTTGTCGTTCCCCAGGCCCTACTGCGCCTGGACCAGCATGCCGTGGTGGTGCGCGTGCTGCTCGACTGTGTGCTGCTCACGGTATCCGTGGACCTGGGCGCCCGGTGGCGCGAGCTTGCCGCCCACTTGGCCAATGTCACACGGCAGCAGGCCGAGGCCTACGAAGCCCCGCACTGCCAGGACGGGGTCCTCCTGCCTGAGGTCAGCCTCCATGTACAGCAGTATTTTTCATTAATTTACAGAGGGGCGTCCACTTTCGCCAATAAAACATCCGTGCGAGGGCTACCGCACATTTGAAACCATTGGGTTTGACAGCACTATGGGGGTGTTTTGACATGTGTGTATTGTCGGGGGGCGCACATCAGGGGCCGCACTAAAGGCCACCAGGGGCTGCCAGTGCCCCTTGGGTCTTGCAATGAAGAACAATGATATACAGCATCTTATGTGCTGTAGGGTTTCCACTGGTCCTGGTTTTGACCAAATCGTTCTCTCTGAGGTAGCTTTCTCCAGTTGGTACTTGTGGTAGCGTAGGAGTTGTGCGAGTATATTTCTAGTTTGTGTATCGAGTGAATGTACCACAAGCCTCTCTTGCAAATGAGACTTTTTGTTTCACTGACTGTTCATCTGTTTCAATATTAAAGGTCGATGCTAGGTTAACCGATTCACAAATGCACGTAATAATTTCAATGTGAATTTCTATTCTGTGTTATGAGAATATTATTGTGCACTTTTATGCAGTTTGTGCTGTCGGCTTCAAACTATAATATGAGTAACAATCATTCTCGCACTGAGGTGGTGACATAAAAGAACACACATCCAAAGTCACTTTAGCCCATCCATCCCCATTTGTTGGTCGCACCCTTGCACATGCTGCAAAGAGTGTTCGTCATGATGGCAATAAAGCCAACAAGCTCCTCTGCACTAACATGCCGATTATGAGACCCCCCTCCATCTCAACCTTCTGGCCGCACCTTAAGAAAGTTTCTTCAAAAGACACTAATCGGTGTATCCGTTTCTCCGCCCTGTCCATCGTGCGCAGACGGTGTGGAAGCCGGCGTTCGACTTTCTGGTGACGTGGAGCGGGTCATCGCGCGAGGGCTACTGGGACACACTGCAGGAGATGCACACTGCGCTTGACCGCACGCGTGGCAGCGGGGCGGCGCGCGGGGACCGCGCCCTCACCGGCGTCCTGCTGCTTGCGCACGGCCTGGACACGCTACGAGCGCACGCCTTCCCCGTCGCCGAAGGGTGACCTGTTCCTCTTTGTCATCGGGCCTTGCACTGCTGATGAAACTGAGTGAAGTTGAAACCTGTTCAGGCTTTGAATGTATATATGTTGAACTTCTTTCGCGGCGTACATAGCCAACCGTGATAATCGGGCCGTGCTAAACACTGCAAGGATACATTGATCTGCAAAGTCGATTGATCGATGGATTCAATGCCATTTAGTTTTGGCGTTGAAACGAGAACCCCCTTTCCTGCAAATTTACAGACTGGAAAAAGTTCGCCACATTTACCTTTAATTCTGCCAACAAATAGAAAACTGTAAGCCAGTGTTTTAGGCAATAACGTTGAGAATTAAGCCACTGTTTATGGAAATGGCCAGAAGAGGAACCATTTCCTAAAATGTTAGTATATATTTCAGTTAAAAGGCAGTGGTGATGACAATGGCAATGATGAGGTGTGTTCAGTCTGTGCTTGTACACTGCGGCCAACACAGTTGTCTAAGTTTTATTTGTATGCTTTATTTATTTACTTTATAGCATCCACAGTTCACCTGGATGGTGCATAATTATTATAAACGACTTGTGGTGCCATCTTCGTTTGCTTTGTTCTATCACATTGCAGAATTGTGCTTAACTAACCAGGATGGGCCAAGATTAAAAAGTTAAGCAAAAGGCATAGTCATGGCGTGTTAGCAGAAAATAGGAAGTTACACACTGTTCTACATTTGATTTAAAGCAAATAAATAGATACTCTTTGGTTCTTTCGGTAAAGTCACGTAGGTAGAAATGTTTTATTTAGTTTGATTTTATTTCTAACCTATGTGACTTTACCGAAAGAAACAGAGTATGGATTCCTGCAGTCACGAAAGCTTCAAATCAAGATCAAATAAATAGAAGGAAAATGTTCACATCAACAAAAAATGAAGATTACACTTAAGTATAGGCCTGCCCGGAAACTTTCTTGAGATTTTGCGATAAGCACTGCCCATGCTGCTCCCAATGTTGACCAGACACAACTTGTCTGCAGATCACATTCCGTTCGCCTGCATGGCGGGAGATGTGAACTGTTTTGGAACAGGGAATGTAAATAAATCTTTTTTTTAAAGTGAGCAGCCATATTAATACTTTATTTAAAGCATAAACCTAACTAATCTGTAAAAAGAGTATAACTGGTGTAATAGGATTTTTTTTCCTATCTTTTTTTTTAAATATGCTTTTTGATCTTTTGTAGTTAAAGAATGAAGCCATATCTTGCATTTACGTGAAAAATAATCCCACTTTCATTCATGTTAACACAAAGTGTGTGGCTGTAGAAAGATTGCTGATAACAAACCCTTCAATGTCAGTCAACATTCAATTGTAATGTTATCTTATTGATGTTAAAGTCATTGGGTTATATCAACCCTATAAATCGGTGTGCAAAAGCTTGCCTATGACCAAAAAGAGAATCCGATTTAAATGAACAAGGTTAAAGTGGATTGAACTGCATGTTGCTTGACATGTAGAACATGAAAACACAGCAGATAGCAATACAGCACAACCGAAAAAGAACCTTACATAGCTCGGTTAAAATAAACACATTACTAATTGTAATGACCGAGGCAGTAATTACATTAGCCTCGTTAAAAGTTCCATCACACAAGTCATGAGACAATCGTTCCATTGGCAGGCAATGTTGTCCACTGGTCCTCTAGTGGTTGAAAGCAGTATTGTGTAGGTGTGGCTCGGCTGCTTTTGAGATACACGATACAGCAGGGGTCCCCAACGCCCGGGCGACGGACCGATACTGGTCCATGACCTGTTAGGAATCGGGCCGCACAGCAGTAGGTGAGCAGTGAGTCCGCACGTGTTGCCAGCCCATTATTTTATTTACCACTTCCATCCGCGCCTCTTTCCCGCACTGCGCACTTGTCTCAGTTTTGGTAAGCCCACAAGCTAACCCCTAGCCAAAATGAGTAAAAAACAAACGTCGCTGGAGAGCTTCTTTGAAAAATTGCCTTCCACAAAACTGGTCCCTGGTGGCAAAAAGGTTGGGGACCGCTGCTCTACAGTACAGGTAGCGTATATTAATTAGTGGACTTTGAACTACTGCTTGTGCAACTATTTGCAGGTCACCTCGTGGGAGTATAACAAATTGGAATTTGTTCTAGGAGGAGGAAAACAAGTTGTATCATTATGGGCTGAAAGTGTGCCTTGCTTACTGCTGGTGGGATTGCAATAGCTCACGTGAAAAACACCTTTGTCACCCATCCTAGGCGTTTGAGATAATAAGGCTCTGGTTTACATGCCTTATTATTATTATCCTTTGTGATGTGAAATATCGGTGGTGTCCCAAAAGGGGCGAAAGAAAGCCTCAAGGATTTCTACCCAGCCCATGGTGACATTTAAAGTGAAACGTTTTGTAACGAAAACATGACGGCAATTTGAAATTAATTTGTATATATTAAAATGTTGGTCATGTTTCTTACACAGTTACGCTTTTTTCACTTAGTTTGCTGTCAATAGTATGACATTTAAGTCTTGAAAATGTAAACAAAACAATCACTTAGCACAACACTCCAGTATATTATCGTTTCATGTTTTATTTAATACCGTATTTTAATTACATTCTCATTGTGTGCATGTTCAATTAGCCAGGCACACACATTGTCAGAAAGGGAGCAAGTTGTTTTAATCTCACATTTTCAAGCACACGGGATATGTTGTATAAATTTGCTCTCGCTTGTTGCACTGAAATTTATCTATTGGCTTTAGTGGGACTGTACTAATGCTTTGCTATTTTCTGAAAACACGTAATTCCTATATAATTGGCTGAATACATGTTGGTCCTTGCTGTCTGCAGCAGTGAAAGCAAAATTTTTGTCAACATCATTGCTGTGTATATTTAAATGTAGCCTTTATCTAATAACTACCAGCGGTACAGGATGAACATTCAAGTACCACACTGCATTAGTGTTGGTTGCTAAAATTGAACTTGAGTCCACAACATTGTGCAGTCCATTTCTGGGGGCATGAAAACTTCATTCTCCTCGGCCAGGTGTCGGCAAACTGCGACATTATTTATTACAAACCCAGCGTCTCGTATTCACTTGCTTTGCAGCTCTTGTATTGAGTTTTTGACTGAATTCTAAAAAAATGGCTCTCGTCATTTTAGTTTCCGACCCCTGCGCTAGGCAGTGCGAAGGCCACATTCAAAACGGCAAGATGGATTACAACGCAGGTGTTTCACGTGAACTTCCTCGTCAGAGGCCTAAGAAACAAGTGGTCAGCTGGCTTGCGATTTATGGCTCAGAGCCTCGGGCAAATCACTCAGAAAACATGTTCAAAACTGATCCATCCAGCCTGACTGCCAAAAGAATACGGCTGTAGCTAATACGACTGTGAGAATACAGTGGGGAGAACTGTAGCTGAAGTAACTCGTGGCCCCAGGACATTCCCAGTAAGCTGTTCTTGCTGTTGAAAGGATAATTATCCTCTTCGTGCAATCGGCTCACCTTCCCTCCCACCCACTTCTGTAGGGGAAAAGGCAGTCGGTTTGCTATGGCTTAATGTGTATTTATACATTTCTTCACTATTTATTTTCAGTTTTTCTCATTTTATAGATTTGCATGACTGCATTTTCTTAGTTAATAGTTATATTTTTATTCTCGCATGAGTGACTATTGTACATCAATGTGTAATCCTATAATGCCATTGTTTTCTTTTTTACAATTGTTGATCTTTGGTATCAAAACATTTACCATCAATAAATTGAATCCATCTTTTGACTCCAGTAACTTAAGAGATTGTAATTAATATTCTGTATATAGTAAATAAAATAACAGTAAATTATGTTGTGGTTATTTTTCAAACATTACTATTTGAATGACCTGGCTATAGGGGTTGAATACTGTGTTAACATCTGAAAGTCATGAACGCTGAATATAGGGACCCACCCATTGCCATAATAAAGAATGAGCGCCCGTCACTGGTCAGCACAAGAGCAGCGGTTGCTTTAGGTTCAGGCTACACGTGTATTGTGATCAGATGAAGTCCACGTGCTCAATACGCGATGTTCTCTTACACCCCGCAGTCGCATTACACGCCGCCGTGCTTTGTGAACGTGTCGGCGGTGCATCCTAGGACGAGGTGCGTGTTGGGCTCTGCTGTTGCTGTGTGGGAACATGTCTCATGTTTGGCCGATGAATCTCGATGAAGCCGACGTTTTGATCACGCCGTGGAACGACTCTGCCATGATACCTACACTCACTAAGGAGCCCCCTCTGCTGCGGTGTGTTTGGTGATAAAGAGTTCGATAGTCACTTAATTACGTCCTATGTTAAGTGTAGAATTTCAATAGAAAATGTATTTATACCCTACTGTTGTGTTAGCCATATGCTATATAACTCCACATTGTATAAAGTCTCTTTTTATAACTTGGCCATAACGATGGTAGGAAACCTGAGAATCAAGTTTCTTTGTGTTTTTTTGTCTTAGTTATTTTAAATAAACATCAAAACAATATTTACGAGTTTTGCTTCTTTATATACTGTATACACATCTGTAAAAACATTAATATTGTTCAGCTGTATCATTACTCATGTACCCGAGACAATGCAATGACAGTAAAACTTTGGATTGCGAGCATAATTCGTTCCGGAAACGTGTTTGTAATCCAAAGCACTCGTATATAAAAGCACTCGTATATCAGTTGTGATCACGTGACGCTCGGCAGACAAAGCGTATACACGTACTACTCGTATTGCAAGACCTCGCTCGTTTATCAAGTTAATATTCATTTAAAATTTGTGCTCGTCTTGCAAAACACTAGCAGACCAAGTAACTCGCAATCCAAGGTTTTTACTGTATATATCCCGTTTGGATTTTTCTTCTCTGACACTGAAGCTGCGACTGCAAGGAGACAACCATTGGACAGGTTCCACTTGAAGGAGAAAGTCTGTGAGATGGGCGATTCAGGAGGGGATACAAAGGGTAGCTTGTCAATGCAATTTCATCCGCAGCAGCTCTGGGTTCAAAGGTTGGCACAGTGGCCCACTGCAGCCTGATTCGAAACAGGCGGCACCCATCCAAATCAATCTCAGGCCTCCACGTTCTGTTAAGTGCACGTCATATAGCTGTGTAAATCACTTGTCAATGACGTTACCTAATTATGGTTATATCTTAAATCTTCTCTGGAAGTGCTGCATACATTGTAGACAATGCGTTGAATGCACTCGGCCATATTTCAGTCGTCAAACTAAAACTCGAGGATGGGACAGTCGTTAACGACTTTAGTTTAAAATGAGAACACTGTACGGTATGTTCAAAGTCAAGCTGCATCCTTGCCTTGCTAACACACGAACTGGGGAATTGCTCATTTCCAGCCAGTGAGTGACATAACTTCCTTAATCTCAGCGTGAGAAACATTCTACACATGACAACTTTTTACTCCCCCCACGAAATATGAAAAAAAATTCTTAACGGGGGGGATGATGCACTGAGTAACTCCATCCGCTTGTAAGGCAAGTGTTCCACTTGATACAGTAAATTTGGCTGTGACTGTCCCACCTGAAGACGGAGACGTGTCGTGATTTGATTTAGTTATTTTCATTTATTATTATTTTATTAGTCATTATTTTTTACCTACGTGACTTTACCGAAAAAACCTAAGAGTATGAATCCGTGCAGTCACGAAAGCTTAAAATCTAGCTCCTAATTGCCGCGATATACACACAACACTATCATGTTGCAGCCCTTTGTCAATCCGCTGTTGGATGAGGGCCTCCCCCTGCCGTGTCGGGGAAAGGGATTGTTTGGCCATGCTTCAACACACTGGCGATGGAGTGGCCGGAAGGGCAGGACCCATTCGGATAACTTGCAGCCGATGTTAACCATGGCTCGGAATCGAAATCATGTCGCTGAGTTCCAAAGAAGAGTGTGCAAACCGCTACACCACCACTCCTCACCGTGTACACACATGTATACATTATACATAGGGGCCGTCCATAAATGACGTCACGTACCTGGTGGAGGGGGGGTCAGACATTTGTGACGATGTGTGACGAGTGGGGGGGAGTGACGTCACATTAAACTGCGCATCTTTAAATAAATATAGACAACACGTTCTACTTAATTAAATATACTTTTTAATAAATATTTTCTCCTGCAACATCAGAGTGCAGCGCCACATTAAATACGCACTACAATGACAATAATTGAAAGCGATTTGAAGCATGTTTTATATTTTTTTATGGGGGGGGGGG
>CM025610.2:20407728-20436025 GCA_014621495.2 Entosphenus tridentatus
CATCGCACCGGGTACTCATTTGAGGCTGAGTCGACCCAGGGGAGGCCCGGGACCCGTTGGATAATCGTCACTGGCGTTGGCCGTGAGCGGGAATCGAACCCGAGGTCTCCAGGTTCGTAGCGCAGCAGCGCGCTAACCGCTGCACCACCGCTCCCCGTCTCTGTCACACACACACAGACACGAGTTTCAACCCAGCTCCGTGCTGGGTGGCTCAGTGTGGGCGTAACACAGACAGTGCAGTGTAATCCCGGAAGAAGAAAAACACATTCTTTTGTAACAAATAGCATGCATGTAAATTCATGTTCCGTTAAATCGTGTGTCATCGTCGTCCTATCTACCACGATTGTAATCAAAATCCAAGGCCGTAATTATAATTATAATATATATTGTGGGGGACACATCTCCCCAATATTAAAATATGCTCAAAATGTCCCCCCCCAATATATTGCTATAAAATAGATTTCTGTTTATGTGATTGTGGTTATGGTTGTACTTTATTCATCCCTAAACTCTGCCATTACATACAATGAAACAAGAAATGGTAAAAAATATATAACAGCAATGTAATACAATACACTATTAGACATTATTGTAAAAAAAAAAGTCCATCCTATGTGTTAGTGAATTTTTTAATATTTTAGGCAGGAAATGGCAGGAAATTCGTTTTCAGATTTAGATTTTTTTTTTCTGGGGGGAGGGGGACCCCCAGACCCCCTGGAAGATTTGATCCCCCCCAATGTTGACTCCATGGCTATGGCCTTGTCAAAATCCCTATAGGTTGTAATTGCAGAGCACTGCGCTTTAAAAGTAGTTTGCTGAATAAAAAAATATAGAAGCGCTGTAATTAAAGCCCGTGTTGAGTACTGTATATCTTATGATCGGTAGCAATACATGTAGGTCAAGCGTGTTGACATAAGCGGCCGTCCATAAATGACGTCACGCACCTAGGGGTGGGTCAGACATTTGTGACGATGTGTGACGAGGGGGGGTTGAGAAATGTGACTTCACATCAAAATGCGCAACTTTCAATAAATATTAACTAAATAGAATTGTTATAACAACACAAATTTGGATTAATTGTCATTATTAACTATTTGATTATTTTAATTTACTAAGGTCACCTTTTATTAATTCCATGAAGGAGCATTTTTCTTCTCCATGGGAGAATGGAGAAGCATACATTTTGTAATTTTTTTGAATTCTTGTTATTAAACATTTTGATTATAATGATTCTACCAGGGCTTTTCATTCTGTGGAATGAGTATGTGATTGTTATAATTGTACTTTCCATTTTTCTTCGTTCTACTACAAAGTTTCAAATATATTTTTAAGAGTTATAATTACTATGAATATTTTATAATTATAAGAGAATTTCAATGTAATATTCTGAACATCTGCAGTTTAGTTAGACGTTGAATATTTTCAAGTGAATTTTATGCTAAATTTCAGCTTTCCAACGCCTCTTTTTTAATACGTGTTTTCTCCTACAACAATCAGAGTGCAGCGCCACATTAAATACGCACTACAATGACAATAGTTTGAAGTGATTTGAAGCATGTTTTATTTTCAAAATTGAAATATGGTTTTTTTTTTGGGGGGGGGGGGGGCCCCCCCTCCCGACGTCATACTTGAGGGGGGTCTGACTTTTTGTGACGCCGTGTGACGATGGGGGAGGGGAGGTCAGAAATCGGCCAAAATCGCGTGACGTCATTTATGGAGGGCCCCTAAAGACTTAATCCAATGCATTGCGGGCATCTGTGGAACGAGTGTGCCTCAATGACATCTCGTCTGGATAAACAAAACAATGTATTTAATAAAAACACATGAGCAATTGCCAAACAAAAGAAAGCTTGTACTGCATAAACCCCAACGCATAAAGCATTACAGCAAAACTGGAAAGTGCTAAGACAAAAAGACAAAGATCTCCCGTATAGCCTTAAATTGTTGGGACTAGTGTTAGTGAGCAGCACCTATGAAGGCCGGCATGGTATTCGAGATGGGTGGGTGGCCAGCACCACGCCCGACCGCCTTTGTCACCCCAGTGGCGATGTTTTGACACACCGCCAAGATACTTATTTGAGGCCGAGTCTACCGAGACAACACAGGGCTCATACGCACACAGTGCAATACTCAAGCCCTGCCACAAGGCGGCGGCAGTCGTTTGTTTCAAATCAAACCATCACTATAATATTAAATCTTGACTTAAAGCTTTCGTGACTGTAGGAATTCATATTCTTGGGTCTTTCGGTAAAGTCACGTAGATAGGTTCAAAGAAAATAACAACAAATAACAAAAAACTACGACGTTTCAATCGCAACACAAGCAATCGTCATCAGGAGGAAAAAAAGGACGGGGAAAGCTGCTGAGGCAGGCTGTTTTAAAGGTTTGAAATTGGTGTAACCCAAGGGTCATAAACGAAGTGGGCGTGGCTAGTGATGTTAAAGTGAGACTAGCATCGGAAGGTAGGATGGAAACATCACAGACAGTAATGACTTAAACTGGTTAATAACGTCCTTCCAATGATTGCCCAGTTTGTACCCATCTTCTCGGTTGAAATTGTTTCTGTGTCTATAAATATGGATAGCTTCATGAACGAATCTTTATTGATAGCCAGTGGGTTTGCAAAGTACCTATGTCTTGGAGAAATCAATTTTGTGTGAGCCCACCGCATTAAAACAATGATCAGCCACGTCCGAGGTATTCGTCCTATCGTCTCCACCATTGACTCTCCCACCGACAAACTGGCCTGATTTCTGTCTGAGACCTTACAACCATTCACTGGTAAGACAACCTCAGCTGTATTTAACCGAGAAGATGGGTAAAAACTGAGCAATCATTGGAAGGACGTTATTAACCAGTTGAAGTTATACCTGGCTGTGGTGTTTCCATCCTACCTTCCGATGTTCATCTCACTTTAACATCACTAGCCCCGCCCACTTCGTTTATGACCCTTGGGCTACACCCATTTCAAACCTTTAAAACAGCCTGCCTTAGCAGCTATCCCTCTCTTTTCCCTCCTGATGACGATTGCTTGTGTTGCGATCGAAATGTCGTAGTTTTTTTTTCTTTGAACCTATACCCGTGACTTTAACGAAAGACACAATAATATGTTATAATATTTTCACTTCATAAATAATCATTATATTTACTTAGTTATTCTTTGCAATGTTCGTCAGCATGATGACATAATAATGATATGAGTATTTAAATTAGAGCGGTCACTGTTTGCAACAGACGCCGTAGCTCATCGTGCTCAGCCTTTGTATTTTACAAAAAGAGGCACCCAACCAAAATGCCTTATTTTTATTTGAGGACTAACGCCTGTGGTGATGGGAGCCACCAAATTTGACCAGGGGTTCAATTCCAGAATTAATCCAATAGTTAGAGGTGTAAGCCATAGCTTGCTGGAACATCTGATCGGATTCCTCCAGTATAAATAAATATTCTGATTCTGCTAAAATATTCGAATAGTTTAACTAAAATAAGTACCATCAAGGCCTTTCGATTCTGGCTTTTTGAACTATTGATTAAATGTCAATAAAATGTATTGCATACGATAGTTCGGAATATACAATACATGTATATATTTTAAAATTGTTAATGAACAATACGTGTTTAAATTTCGATTTAAAGCTTTCGTGACTGCAGGGATTCATATTCTTATGTTTTATTTTTATTATTTTATTATTTCCCTTCTACGTGACTTTACCGAAAGAACCAAGAATATGAATACGTGTTTACTTACTTTGTTTGCAATGCGTTTTTGTTTAATTGTTTTTCTTAAAAAATATAGGACAGTAAACATGCCAACATTGGACCAACGTTGTTCCAACAGTTCAATGTTTACTGAGAGCAATGCTATTTTTAGAGTGACTCTGTCAAAGATTTAATTTTCAATACATGCACAGATACGATACATTACAGTAGCACATGCAATGTCACGTAAAAGTCTCAACATGAAATGTAAGTGAATAATTTAAATACTTTACTGCAATGTAACCACACTGTTTAAATTGTATTTGAAAATTCGATGTTATTGATGTGAGGTTATAATACCCGTTAGGTGGCACTATTGCACTTTCAAGTCGACCTTCACAATTACTGGACAGTACCATTCGGGTCCTGTGCTTCAATTTAATGCGTATGCAGAAGGTACACTGCCAAACACTGAATGTGTCTCTTTGCTCATTCCGCTTGGCAGCTGCGAGCCATTGGTGAAAATTATATGTTCTTATGCCGAGGATCAGTCTATTTACTCTTTATACACCATATAAAGGTATCTGTATATATCTCCAACAGGTACTAAATGCGTTTTTCCACTGTCAATGAAAGGCGGAATGTAACGCATGCAAAAACACATTTAAAAAGCTCTCCGTATTTGGGAATTGGCAGCCCATCCCAATGTAGATAGGACCTGTTTTACACGCTTTTATTTAACGCACTCCCATCTGTTGTCGTATCCTTAAAAAATCTTGTAACTCGATTTTTACCCACTTCTCAATGTGCTATCGACTGCAAACTTGGTATAGGTATGTCATACTGATGACAATACTAAATTCTATCATTAAAAATAAAATAAACAAATTTTAAACAATATTTTTTACGGCTCTAATTGTCGACACTCAACTCACGTTGGCTGTAAATCACCACGGTCCCTTACGTCACGGCAAGCCTCGGGGAGCCACGCCCAGGGGCGGGGGGTGTGGAAGGAGGGGAGGGGCGATGGGGGAAGGGGGCAGGGGGAGGGGCAGCTCGGACAGTACATTTCATTAAAGCGTGTTTAAAAAAAAAGTACTTTAAAATATTTTATTCGATAATAGATGTTTTTGGGTTTTGAAAGCGAGTCATGAGACTAACAACACTTTTCTGAATAAACGTACAATGTCGAAAATTGTCGGGGTCTTTTTTTAATTGAACTTCCCTCAGGTCCAAACTCGTAAAAAAATGGTTACACTTAACAAATGCAGATTAAGTACTTTCAGCACTCGGTCGCATAACTGGGGTGAACCAATATCGAGAACACCTATTATCCGCTACCCTATTACCCGGTGACTCCCATTATCCGGGATTATCCACAATTTTCCCTGGTACACAAGTGGAGTAAATTCCCAGATAAGCCTGCGAATAATATGATCCGCAATATACTATCACTTGCCCCATATCATGACCGATAAGGGTTCTCTAATTATTTCTTGAATCAGTCAATTCGTGTCATTATTGCCCCTCATCTGGATGCTGGTTACGGGGCAGGGTTTAGGTCCAGTATACGTTCCGTTTCATGGATGTGGTGCTGCGTGCTGCATGCGAGATGATCATGTGCTCCATGGTGTGTTAAAATGAACCTGCATTCACGTTTTCAAGCTTTCGTGACTGCAAGGATTCATATTCTTGGTTCTTTCGGTAAAGTCACGTAGAAGGGAAATAATAAAATAATAAAAATAAAACAATTAAATTCTCACGACGTTTCGATTGCAGCAGAAGCAATCATCATCAGGTGTGAAACACAAGCAATCATCATTAGGTATGAAAACCACACCTGATGATGATTGCTTGTTGCAATCGAAACGTGAGAAACGTTGTTTTATTTTTATTATTTTATTATTTACCTTCTACGTGACTTTACCGAAAGAACCAAGAATATCTGTATTCACGTGTTTGCCTGTGGACATACTGTGTGTTCATATCTATACGACACATTTGCATTGGTCCACCACGTACTGACAGGGAGGTACCTTGTGGCTTGAGCAAAGAGCTGGGTTTTATTGGCTTAATAAAACGGCGTCCTAATATGCTGATTTACGCTCACATACTTACGCCCACATATACGGAAGCGCAAATAAAATGTTCTCCCTTTAAGTCTACGTTGGCTATAAGGGCGAGTGCTGTTAGTGGACAAAAACATTGACAGGGTGTTTTGAACCTGATGAAAGTTGCCGAGCGTAATGCATGAGGGAGGCTGGGAGGGAGCCGGGCATGTGGGAGCAGCCTCCGGGCTGGGTATGGGGGGTGGCTGAAGAGGGAATGGAGGGAATAGGAGGGGGTGCTGTGGGAGTTGGGATTGGCGGTGGAGGTGATGCGAGGTGGTTGTAAACGGTGGCTGTGCTCAATCAACGCGTGTGTTCATATTTCACGGTGTGTGCAGATGGCACTGCAGCATAACTCCAGACCAATGCTAGGAGCCTCAAGTGCCTGGATGCCCAGCAGCGTGCTCTGCTGAATGCTTTGTGGCATAGAACTTGACGGTTGACTTCAACTAGAGCAGGCAGTTCTCCCTTGTTAAATAAATATTCTATCACACCGGAGCTGTCGTCTGAGTATAGGACTGTTTATTTATTTTTTAATCCCATTTATTTAATAATCCAAGAAACTCATGAAACTCTGAACCAAAAAGAGCACGGCAATCAATAACATACCAATTAATTATTAACACGAATATAAGTCATGTTTTCAACATACACACGAGCTTATCCCTTGTAAATGTCACCGATTTTGGTATATACTGTTCAAAGTGCTCACCAGTGTAATGCCGCCTATTGTTGCTGATCCCAAGGTCAGTTGCGAATGGATTGCAAACCTTTAATTGACATCAAGGAGAGCACACAATTAATGATTCTCAAATGCAGTACACCAGGCAAAGGAGGTATGGATTTTGCAAGCAATATAATTAAGTTACCTTCATAGAGATCTCCCCAAAGCAGCAATGATGGCTTTGCAATAGTTGTGAAATTACATAAT
Organism: Entosphenus tridentatus; assembly: GCA_014621495.2. Taxonomy (NCBI): domain Eukaryota; kingdom Metazoa; phylum Chordata; class Hyperoartia; order Petromyzontiformes; family Petromyzontidae; genus Entosphenus; species Entosphenus tridentatus. Next base: position 20,414,464 of record CM025610.2, read on the forward strand.
CAGTTCAGTTTGTGTCATTACATTACATATCAATGGAAATTGTAGAATTGCCAGGGCAGGGAGCAGTCTCTCCAATGGATGATCATTCTCAATGAGCCTTCAATTTGAGGACAATAATTCACACAAAAAAAATATGTTTTACGTCGTGGTTTTAAAAAAAGATCAATTTTCTGTACTGTGTATATACCGCGTGGAATCATAGGACTGTGTTGTATGTATAGCGAGGTGTGATAGGCAGCAAGGGTTTTGTGTTCAAGGAGTTCGTTTATGGTTATGAGCAGCGTGAGCAAGTGATTTCATCACTTTCAGTGTGAGGAATGGCTCTTTAAACTACTGACAGGTGTGTAAGAAGGCTGTGATGTTTACAACACGAGGTGCAGAGGTACAGTCGATGATGATGTCAATTTCATAACTGGATGTGACATCCATTTTAAGAAAGTGTATTGTCTGTTGTTCAACGTCTTATACCATTTATCCTTCAACACCATTAAACGTTTTAAAATGCAGTAAATAATATACTTTATCTCGGCCTCGCTGTGCGCTGCGTTGCACCGCTAGTCGAGTAGATAACCTTGCGTTCAATAAACCCTCGGAGCCAGGATGAACGTCCAACTCCAATCGTCATTTATTGATTGTAACAAGTTAAAACTGGTGAGAAAACACAGATACAGCATCTGTTATAATCCGGAAACACCAACACAATGAACACAACAGCATCAGAACATTGTCTTAGATAACAATAGATCCTGGACGGACCAGGACCCTACATTACCACTGAACTAGACAAAAGCACAAGCCGGTGCGTTGCATACAGGCACATCGGGTATTCATCCCACTGCACCCCAAAAGTACAGCATTACACATAACACTAAACTGTGGATGAGATACTTCGTCATCTTTACTCTCAGGATCGCAACATAGCCACCTGGGCACAAGTCTGACTCGACCTACTAAATCACAAGTAACATCCACAATAAGGAAAGTTGCAGGCTTCGTTACTAACTAGGCCTCGTATTTACTACAACAACTTAACGGCACCATAAAGGCATTTACATCACTATAACGGTCATTCCAACATTACAACAGCATTGCCAATATTATAGCAATATAAACAAACTTACAGACAATGCTTCTTAAGCTCCCACAATGGACAAGTGCGGCTGTGGTCTCACTAAGATGCGATGCGTGCCGCCATCTTGAATGATCAGTAAGATGGCAGATGCCCGCGTGGTTCACTGAAAATCTAACGTCGTCACTTCCTGGTCACATGACCAAAATTAGCAACAAAAACAGGAACTTCCTGCATACATACGCTCCACATCTGCCATGAGGCAAGACATACTTTCTTTAAAAAGTCGAACATTGCTTTGTTAGTCACTTGGCCATATTTTAAATATTTGGTCACAGAATATAATCAAAATGGTCGTGAAAATAAATCCAGACGACATCATCTTTAGATAAACTGGTGGAGTCATAGACTCGTGCTTGCATCTATCATGCATCCGACACATGACATGTGCATGCAGGTTTACTACTTTATCTCTGAAAACGTTACACGATGAGTTTGCGTTTATTTGATATGTTACCCGGATGATTCTGTTTAGCCAGTTTCCCGGCTATTTGACAAGGGAGATCCGTGGCGCGTGAGTATTGCAGCAACAAAAATAGATCATACAAAAAAGAAAGCATGATTGCAGACGAGTACAGGGCTCTGAAGGAATATTGCACAGCGAACGAAGTATTTAACTGCAAAACGAGGTGCACGTATTAAGCAAATATATATTTAAGCACACAAACACCGACGTTTGTCTTACACCAGTGACGCGTTTGCCGAGGTGATGCACACAACTCGCTGGTTGGTAACTCTGGCTGATCACCAACACAGGTGCCCCCTGGGGACAGCTTTTGACCAATGCAGCACATAAACATTTGTGCTTTCAGCAGTGTGACCAGTTGGGTTGGTTGCTCTACAAAAGAGGTCACATGGTGACGCTGCTTTGCCAATAAACTCAACACATTTATCAATAACACTGCCTTAGAATGAACATTTTATAACGGCCGACGTTTCAGGTAATAGCCCTTCTTCATAACACATAGTACGACCATAGTGAGTGGACAATGAGTTGACCTGAGGAAAATACTGTACAATTCTTGAAAACAATATACTGGACACCGGCCTCCTCGACGAGGGCACGGAAGTGGCTATGTTAATGTGAGAGATTAGCATGTTAATGTGAAATCGAAGAGTGGTGCAATCCAAAGGCATGAGAGTGCCTTCGTCGAGGAGGCCGCTTTGGATTGCACCACTCTTCGATTTCACATTAACGTGCTAATCTCTCACATTAACATAGCCACTTCCGTGGCCTCTAATTTCTCACATTAACATCATGCTAATCTCTCACATTAACATAGCCACTTCCGTTCCCTCGTCCAGGAGGCCGCTCTCATATCTTGCAGTTACATGCTAATTTCTCACATTAACATCACTAGCCCCGACCACTTCTTTATGACCCTTGGGCTACACCCATTTCAAACCTTTTAAAACAGTCTGCCTCAGCAGCAGACCATGCTTTCCCACCTGATGACGGACGCTTGTGTTGCGCCCGAAACGTCGTGATTTATTTTATTTTATACCTACGTGACTTTACCGAAAGAACCAAAGAGTGTGGATTCCTGCAGTCACTAAAACTTGAAATCAAGATTGATAAGGCTATGTTTTAAATGAAGGTGAGGCAGGCATTAATTATGTCCTACCAGCTGCTCTGTGTTCAGTTTGAAATACGAGGTGGCATTCTATCCTTTTTATGGCCTCATTCCCACCAGAAATCAAGGCCACGCATTGACATATCACGAGGGCTGTGCTCCCCGCTGTTGAAGTGACGGGCCACTGGTTTGGACATGCCTTCACGGTAATATGACAGACGAATTTGGGCAAATCTATCACCGAGGCATTCACCAGTTTCTCCAATGTAGGTGGAGGTCTACAGCGTTTGAACGTGATGCAATAAACCAGATCGGTATGTGTATAATTCACTCTGTGGTGACACTTAAAGAACGCAAGTTTTAAAAAAACTCAGTGAAATTAATATATTGCCCGAGTGAATTGATCATCTGTTTGGGAAAGAGAACAGTAATTATAATAGAATAATGGGTCGAACAGTACACACACTGCCAGTTAGTCAAGCACCTGTGCAAACACCTAAGCCAAGGGCATGAGTGGGAAGTCTTTATATCCACAGAAATCTTTGTTGTTTCAGTCAACACTAATAACGGACTCTGTGTGCAAGTGCATTTTGCACTTGTGTGTGTTAGATTAACGGTAAATCTGAACATCTAGCCTCAGTATTCGTTTTAAAGACATGTGTGGGTGTGTGAATGAGTGCACGTGTTTCTGCATGTGAGTGTAGTGGTGAACATGGGAAGCGGTAGTGTAATGGTTAGCAATAATGCCCTATGAACCTGCCATCCCGAGTTCGATTCCCAGCCACAGATAACATCAGTGGTGATTATCTGAACCTGTCCTGGACCTCTCTTAGGTCGACCGTGCCTTAGATGAGTATCTGGTGCAGTGTGTAAACATCAGCACTGGGGAGACAGACCCAAGCGGTTGGACGAGGCCCTCGCAACGCCACCCCATCATGTGCCATGTCGGTGTGGACGGCCTGTCCTGTCTATTTCGTAGGTGCTCGCTAACAGCACTTGGCCCAACAGGCTGTGTAGGCTATAGGGGGGTATCTTTGTCTTTCGTAGTGGCTAATGCATTCACTTCACAATTAACCTAGTGACATTGGTTTGATTCTTAGCCAAGAAAAACGTCAGCGCATGCTATCTGAACCTTCCCGGGTCGTCCCGAGGTCAACTCAACCTTTTACGAGTATTTGGTGTGGTGTGTAAACATCAGCATTGGAGTGACAGTCATGGTGCTGGCCACAATCGCATGTGGCATGCTAGCCTCAGCAAGTGCTGGTACCAGCACGTGCCCTACAGTTTTTATTAGGGGTACTTTGTGTGTTTAAATTTCCCTTTATAAAGTGATAACCTTACGTAGCATTTGACATATCCTTCAGCTTGTAAGGCAAAGTAAATATATGGATGAGATGGAAGATATAACGCGAAACCTTGGGGAACCTGCTGTAAATGTTTTTAGGGTTTTTTTAGTTACATATGTTAGTGAGTCAGTCTCCTCTGTTAAACTAGCAGATGAAATAAACTCATTGAGGGCACAGGAAATGTTTCCCCTTTTGCTAGGGTGACCTCGACTGGCTGTTGATATAGATTTGTAATAACATATTTGTACAGTGCTATGGGTGTATGTGAGTTCACGTGTGCATGTTCAGTATTGAGTCGTGCTTATGTCCTTGAATTTACCACACGAGACCTGCAATTTTGTAACGTTTTTGAAGAGAGCAGCTGCATTTGAGTTGAATATCAACGCCAAGAGGCATTTGCCCTGAAAAATCCATGTGCATTCCGCATCACACACCCCACTTGCTGTATTTTTTACTGGGCAATAAACCTCGAATAGAGATGGAAATATGGTTCCGTACCCAGATCTTATCATACATTTTCTATATTATTATTGGCTTTGCCAAAATTTGATAAAATAAAAATGGCCCTGAACCTAAAAAGTAATTAACGTTTATACTATAAAAAAAAAGTTTCTGCATCATAAAATCGATATCGTCTGGACGTGGTGAAGTTCATGGACATAACATTGCATATAATGCAGAATATAGACATTTATAGGAGTAAAAAAGGAGTTCAAATATATTAATGCTCCAACGAGCATTGTGTGCTGCTTATGATAAAAAAAAATTCACCAGGAAAGTTTCAGTGAATCTTCAGATGTTTTTTCTTGAGGGTCAAGCAATGGGATGTTTGGCAAATGTCTTTCAGAATGTACAGTATTCTTGTTCGAAGTGAGGTGTGCTTATACACTATATATACAGTACTGTGCGGTGTGAACTCAGTGTAAAATGCACATCGTGTGTTGGCAGGGGCAGTTATGAAGCTACACAAAGCTGAGAACCCAATAAATCTTGCACTGGAAATTTTGCACAGTGGTTTGAGGCCATGAAACAAAGGGTGGTCAAAAATAATGTTGAAATTTTTTGTTGTTGTTACTATCAAACCAAGGAAAGCCCTGTAAATAATAGCCTAAATGCTCTATCAGGAGGGTCCATAATTGGGATGTTTGACGGATTTTTCTTTAAATTTGTGCATTTTGACGTTAACGGTCAAAGAGCCACGTGAGTGGGTCACATACAGGTAGTCCTCTACTTACGATGGAGATGCGTTCCGACGACCCCATCGTAAGTCGAAAATATGGTAAGTCGGACCATCGTAACTCGGGGACTACCTGTACTTATCTTGGCCACCTGCTGTGCTGCCATCTCTCGACCATCTCGCGTTGCAAGAAGGGTTTAAGATGTGTCCACAGCACATTGTGAAAACTTTGTGTTCCACCGACCCTGCCACCAAAAGTTCTATATTACAGGCGTGCACCATCATGCCTGGCAAAATGTGATTATGTCTGCCACAGCCACGCAACGGAGCACTGCATGAGCATTGTTTTCGTTCATTGACCCAGGCCTCCCCTTAAACAAAAAAACCCGACGATTACTCAGAAATAGCCCTCGCCCGTATAACACATTTAGACGTTGCTAGATTTAATTGAAACTGAGAATGCTCGGTACAGGCGCTCAAAAATAGCATCGGAAGTAACCATTTGTTGCACGTTCTGACAGTGTTCTCAAGGTGCTGGCAGATCACAGGGGGTGAGGTGACCAGAATATCATCGGTAGCCAAAAGAGTCAGCGTACTCTTGTGACATCGCTCACAAAACGCTGTGCGTGCGCTAGCCACGCCTTCACCGCTGACTCCCCTATAAATCAGTCAGGTAGGTAGGCGTTCACACAGAGGGTTGGGCCATTGATAATTATATTATTGACCAGGTCTGTATGTGTACTGTACTGTGCTAGCACTCGCGAGGAGCGGTGGCGCTGTGGTTAGCAGATTTTGCGCTACACACCCCGGTGGACCAAGTTCGATTCCCGATCACGACCAACACAAGTGATGATTATCTGAACCGGTCCAGGGCTTTCCCCTATGTCGACTCAGCCTCAAATGAGTACCTGGTGCGATGTGTTAACTTAAGCGCTGGGGAGGCAAAGGCGGTCGGGAGTGGTGCTGGCCACCCACCCCCTCGTGTGCCGTGCCGGCCTTCATAGTTGCTCACTACAGCACTTGCTTCTACCGTCCGGCTAAGGCTATACGGGGGGTCTTTGTATTGTGCTAGCAATGCAGGATAAGCCAGGCTTGACTTTTGGACAAGGTGTCCCATGTCAGCTATCCCGTAAGAGCGCTCACCATCCTGAGTGTACCTTGCAATGACAGCCAATTGTGTCTGCTGAAGCACACGCGATTCGTCTTTAATTCTGCAAACAATGCATCCCTTTCCTGCAGCTGTTATTTAAGGATCAAACATGTCACCCCTTGAATGTGGCCTCAAACGCGCTCAGGTGTCAGCGCGCAGGGCACCCTCTCGCCGACTGTCGATTCAAGATGGGGGTTTTTTGTACGGATTTTACGCATTTTTCATCATAGGCGTAAACAAATATATAAACATGACATCAAATGCACTTAACTGATGGACAGAATAAATTCTTACCCTTACTGAACAGTGCCACACTTTTTTTTTGCATCAATCTATAATGTATGCTATTGTTAGGTTATGTTGAGCTGAAAAACATTCAGCTCATTTAGTTTAACAACGATGTGAATTGTTTTTGAAAGCATATCTGAGCACTGACAAAACGCCTTTAATGGCCCGCTTGTACAAATTCAGCATTTAAGCTTTCTTGTTTGCTTTTTAACCGATCTTTCCTTCAAACTTTGCATTAACCATTCGAAGCAGAAAAGTAGTTCAAGCGAGTCATCCGTCACCTTGTGTTCTCTATGCCTGGCTTTCAGGTGAGCATTTGTGTCTACAATGTTTCTATTACCCCCCGCCAAAAAAACTACCGCGGTATTCCACAACAACAAGCCGTAATGCACTTTCACCTGTTTTGATTCCAGCAACCACGGCAGGCCCTTGGCTGTGAGAAAACCATGCAACAGAACGGGAGCTGGAAAATAAACAAAGTGCCATTCCGTGCCACAGTCACATTCCTTGCTGGGCCCTCGTGCGCGTGAAGTGAAACTGTTTATAGAATACGTGCTGAATGAGGGCTGGTGTGCTGTAGCCTGTGTAGCACACACACACACACCTTTGGTGGCCTGTCCTTGCTCATTTGAGCTCTAAAAACATTCACTTGGTGTAAACTGCTTTTTCTTGAACTTTTATTGACAATATCGCCATCAGTGTTTGATGTGGCTTGGCACGGTTCCAAATATGAAGGTTTATGAGTTATTGTGGGCCACTGATGTCCTATGTCACTGGAGGATAATTTAATCACCACTGGAACTATTGCCACCGACCATATCATGGTGGTATGGTCGGTATATATTGGAACTATTGTCACTGGAATGGAGTACAGTACAGTATAACCATGCTTGCAAGAAAGTACTGTACAGCTGTAACATTCAACTACTGTACTATCAAAAGATTATCGATGTAAATAATAGCAAGGCTAACTTAACGATATTGCTTTCAGCATACAATTGGTCAGGTTTTTGTTAGTCCAACAAGTAATTATTAGCAATTAAACTGTTGGAATAGCCTTCACAGATGAGACATATTGGCCACTGCCCTGAAAATGTGTTGGCCAGGCACCTACTTTTTCCATGAACAATGGTATCACAGTATAGGCAGCTGGAGTGTTGTTTCTGTTGCTTTGCTGGCCTGCAATGGCAACAGCTGCGATTAATTCAACGCAGGTATTTTATATGCATGCAGTCTGCTTCGTGAATTCACTGGAATTGCTTTGGAAGTGTCTGTGTCTCATTCTGTTGGCAGGCGGATACATTTTTCAAAGGCCATTCTCACATTTGTGTTAAGGTTCCCACTGCAAGCCCACTCCATTCTTAAAACACAAATGCAAGTCGTGCGCCAAATTCATGCCGTTGCTGCAAATATTAGCCTGAAGTTGCTTTCTTTATAAAGGAGAACTCGACTTAATAATGGCCGTTTTCAATTGATCTCTCTCAATCGATGGGAAAGTAATGTTTCAATAGAACTCTTTTCAAAATGCGGTATTGCTTGGGGCTTCAGATACGCGCGTGGTGTGTGCGAGTGTGTGTGAATGTGTTTTATGTATACGCATTGTGTGTGCCCACTGCATATTGGAACACCCGTCAATATACTTTGATTTTAGAACGTATTTTTGCGTTTAGTTTGTTGTCCTTTCCCCGTACCTCCTATTAGCAAGGTTGGCTGCATACGTTGCGAAAGAAGTTCAACATACATACTGGACATCTGTGAAAAAGAGCCTCATAGCTCATCGGATTCCTCCAGGATAAATGCAGATTCTGATACGTTACTCGTGTTACAATTTAAATTGAGTCCCCATAAAAACGTACGTGCATTTTGTAGTATTGGCTTAGTGCCGTTCGTTTAAAGTTGGATTAAATATAATTAAGCTAACTGGCAGGTATTATTCTGTGTTCCCAATTGTGAGTTACCTCCAGTGACATTACCATTTTACATTGTGCTGTTATAGGCAGCATGTCATGAGAAACTGGTAAGAACATATTCATTTCATTCTGACTGATTTAGTCGGCAGCAGTGTAAGAACTCCAACCCCCCCCCCCCCCCCTTGATTCTATTCATTTTTGCAATTGAGTTTTTATCGATCCATTGGCCTGATGTCACATCGGCTTGTCATTTGAATGAATTGTTAGTAGTTGATTCCCACACACTATTTGATGCATGCAATTTGAGAAGAATTTATTTTAATTGATTAATAAATGTATCATTACATGCCTATGAGTACAAAAAACACACCTTCTTGCAACACACTGGTGCCATATACTGTACAGTACTTTAAAAAAACAGCACAATAGCTCAGGTAAAACTAGCCTTCGTGTGTATACACATCTTGTTAGCAACCATTATGTGGCCTGCCTTACTTTATGAATGGATTTCTACCTGTGAGCCTTAGACACGGCACACATTATGCATCATAGGTTCAAACCGGCTATATATAGCGTGTCTATATTTCATACCATAGGGCAAAGTTGTGGTGCCCAATATAACCATATATCAGTGGGGATTTCAGAGCAAGTGCCCAAGGCTCAAAGAACAAAATGTCGGTATCAAAACGACACAATGACGAGATGAAAAGGAGTGAGCGTGATGGATGGATGGACTCCGGGGAGATGCCATGCGCCAGAATGAAATATGAATTGGACTTAGGCAGCCAATTGCAACGTCCTTTAGTCTATGCCCTTTGGTCATTTCTACCCACGTGCAGCACAGTCAATCACATTGGGGTTCATTTAGACTATGGCTGTTCTACAGTTACGATGATTGCAGCACTTACGATGTTTGTGTGCATGCATGTGTGGGTGGGTCGACTTTGGGGAGACTGTGGGGAGCTGGAGTGTAGCGCTTAGCGCGCTACGCTACGAACCCGGCGACCCAAGATCGATTCCCGCTCATGGCCAACACCAGTGACAAGTAACTGAACCGATCCTGTTCCTCCCCTTGATCGACTCAGCCTCAAATGAGTACCTGGTGCGGTGTGTAAACATTGACACTTGGGCGTGGTGCTGGCCACCGACCCCCTCTTGTGCCATGCCGGCCTTCATAGGTGGAAAGCTGATATTAATAAGCTGGTACCCTCATGGCATGTTTGTCTCTGTCACAGTGGCCAACGGGGGCTCTGGGCGGGTGTGTGGAGACTGGTAAACTCACCATCTTCAACTAAATTACCAAAAAAACTACAGAAGAAAAAATCAAACCAACCTTGTGCTGGAGGCCCCAGGGAGGCAGTGCACCTATGACATTTCCTGGCCAAACCTCATTTGGTGGAGTAACATGACTGAACCCTGCCACTTGGGGGTTCCTCCAGAAACAGCAGGAGACCACTGCGGTTGACCATGTGGATTGTCGATATGCTTTCTGCAGAGGAAAGGCTGAAATTTCCTTTGTCAGGAGCTAGACTGGTACTGCCTGCACCCCTGTGGAATACAGAACATCTATTGGGCTGGTTCTCGCTCCAGTCACTACGAGGGGTGGAAAGTCCTCCACTCGGTGCAGAAAGAGCAGAAAACGGTGCACCTAGCCTGGCATAAACGATATGGAGACATCACCACCACTTAGTGGCGAATGACAGCTGTTGTTGTTGTAGACTACTGTATAGTATTTTAAATAACTCAACATGTATGTGCAATTTCATGAGTATGGACATGGATAAAAATGGGCATTGGAAGGGCATGTCACATGAAGACTGAGCAAGTTCTCTGTTGGACTATCTTATTATTGTGAATTGGCGTGCCAAAATAATGAGATAAATTATGAATGTAATATCACGTTTCCACACAGGTATTCACTTGTAATTTTCCCTCCATTCACACAGGTTCCCATCTGTGCACGTAATACCTTTGAAGGACTTATTTCTCAAACTGGAATCAAACGCTCGCTGGTAACTGTGACAACTGGCAATTGAACACACTTGTTTTGTTATATTATGGCTGCAACCATTTTATTTAAATAAAACCAGATTTTTGTCTTCAGAAATGCAGACCTGGCCTGTGTAAAAAAAACCCCCATCTGAAATGACATGTTGACCTTCGTCGGTATGAAAGGTTGAAAGGCAGCTGGAATTCTGCAGTCACACCTCAACCCACCTACTCTTTATGAAAACGTCCTCCTGAGTGCCAAGTATCTGACTGCTATTGCACATTATACTGTAAACTGAACTGTCGAAATACAAAGGTATGTCGAAGCTCAATAAAACAATTGAAGATCGGTGCAATTCTTTGCTTGAGAATAATAATAATCATAAGTTTCAACTCGTAACGAGCACAGTATTCGCTCACTCTCGTAGAGAGAAAATGACTCGTGAGATGCAGTCAACCGGAGACAATTGGGAAGGCAGCCAGGTGGTGATCCGGTGCCAACACTTGCCCATGCACTGCAGTCCTCGATATATGAAGGTGTTATCAGACAATTAATTAGCATTTACACGTGGGAAGAAACTGCAGCACCCGGATCAAATCCACACGTGCGAGGGGGAAACACTCTATCCCATACAGACGGAATAGGTGGAGTCGACATGTTTGCTGCACTGTGTCGTCCTGGCAAGTCAGGGTATAACACCTCGATATCTACAGGAAGGGAGTTTTGCAAAATGTGTGCTATCCACCAGCCCTTGCCTCCACAGTCTTGGATTACATTCGTCTTGCCACCACCGCCCAGCTATAAGTTGACACTATGAATGGACATCTCTCACTTCGGGTAAGAAATCAAGGGTCGAGCTCAACAGTTGAGTGGCTCGTTGCTTTCACACGAGCATCATCCAGACACCTTTATGTATTCACATGTCACGTGGCACATGCCACGAGATCAAACAAGAAGCAGCCGGGAGGCTGCGTCATCCATCCACGACAGCGTCATGGTGTCCTCACAGTGCAACAGTAATGCCTCCACATCACCTTTCAAGGGGGTAGAGTTGGAATGACTGGCCGAAATGCATCCTTAATTTTCAGCGTTAAATTAATGGGAAAAGCCATTCCGATTTACGAAATTTCACTTTACGCATGTTTTTGAAAGAAGGGCTTATTTAACTCATTATATCCATGAATGTTTACACAGAAATTCAATGCATCAATCAATGATGTTTCAGTCATCCTATTCAAACAGGTTTATGCCACTTGTTTGAAAATTTACAGACCCATACAGGAGTATCAATACAGCTTATACCGTATAAAAAGTACATATCCTTTACGTACAGTAATGTACACTTTTTTTTTGTTATAAACGCATGATAAATATTCATAAACACACCATAGTGTGTGTACTCAGCTGCTTACCAGTATTAGCACAAGCGTTAAATAACAAATGGAGTATATTTTTTTTACATGTCTGTGCCAAATAGGTTAATGTTGAACATATTTTGTCGCTTTTGTGATTTTAAAACGCAGTGCAGTCTTTGCGATTGTGTCCAGTGCACCATCTTGTGAAATATCATGGTGTGTTTTTACCATTCCCTTTGGGAATCTGCCATTCATATGCAGGGGATATTGTTGCCCATATCGTGCTGATCGAATTGAAACATCTATTGAATGCTGTCAGGTGAAGCTCCTCATCCGTCCAGTCTCGAAACCAGGTGTGCTGCATTTGCCACCGTGCATTCGATTTAATTGTAGGGATAAAAGTGGAAGGGGGTGGAGGGAAGGTGGTTTCTCAGGGCGAGGTATGTACTTTATTTTGTTGGCGTGTGAACACACTGTCGGATGGTCAGCCTCCGGCCCGCAGGCCTGATTGCTGTAAAATTGTTAGGTAAGGTAAGTCAGGAATGTGTTCCACCCCCTCCCCCGCACCGAGCGGCCAACATATATTACTGCAGCAGCGTGCTCGCACAGAGGCAACAGCTCAACGCGTGTGCAATCACGCTGATGGAGACTGTAGGCATGGACTGAAGCAGTCGTGAAGGAGATGGTGGTCTGATAAATGTCGCGATTGTGACTGTCATTCAGCCACTTTTTTTTACAGAACGATGGCCATTTCCAAATAAAACGGAACCCAGCTACCTGAGTTGGATTTCTAGCGATGGATAAAATCGCTGGGGAGTGAAATCTGAACCGTTCTGGTATAACCTTCACCAAACTGCATTGAACATTGGTGAAGTATGGTAAAGCAACTCCCTTGACCGATCGAGCACGGGGAGAGGCCTTCATCCAGCGGTGGATCGACAAAGGGTTGTACATATGATCACAATGTACTCAACAACACATGAAATGTTTTTTTGTATAACTAAGTGGATTTCCTCTAAAAGGGATTTCCAGAGAGATAGCTGACAATTCCACATGGAATGTAACCCAACATGTTATTCATAGAGCTCGGTGTGAATTCCTAAGCCCTTACATTCTAAAGTAAGCCACCTTAAACAAAGGACACGACTGTTCTGCAATGTATATGCTCAGAAACTCTCTAGTCGACAGTGGACATTGCAAGTGCTTAACGAAAATTATGCATTAATAATACACGACGGTACATTCATGCTACAATGAAGAATAAGAACTTAGAAAAGTGTCATTGCATTGTGGATATAAATATAGTTTTTGGTCCCAAACATAACAGTGGTGGCGAGATGTTAACTACCTCGCCTGGTATACAAGAGGTCGTGTGTTTGATCCCGACCCTGACGGCTGTAGATTTGGAGTTTGCATGTTCTCCCCGTGGTCGCGTGGATTTTATTTTCTCTGGGTCCTCCGGTTTTTCCCTACGCATTTAAAAAAATGCGCTTAGAGCATTTGGCTGCTATAACTGTTCACATGATAAGACACTTCACAAGGCTATCATTTGTGGCCAGATCGCTTCTGAACAAAAGAGCTATTTAGCTCAGTGGACCTTACCTACTGAATTACAATAGTTTTAGTTTAGTTTAACAGCAAAATGTGTTTCACGTGTCAATGTATGCTATAAAATATAATTACACTTCAAAATGTATCAATGAACATAGTGGTACTTTAATCATGGTTGGCTTATATTAACAGATGCCTGGCTGTTTCATATAATAATGCTATTACATTTTAATAACTATCTTCTTGAGAGAATGGCTCATACATAAGAGCTTTACATTTCCACCACTGGTTCAGGGTCATCAATGGAGGTGAGCCGCGATCCGATGTGCACTTGAGTATTTAACACAAAATAAGCATGGGCGTCTTGGAGAACATAAATAACAAAATAATTGAACAGACATCATGCCTCCTTCCCGTATTTTCCTCTCCAAATTAAAAATTAAAGTACAATTTAACGCATCTAATTCATGGAGTGAAGCTTTTCACCAGCATTCTTTTAATACGGGCAATCTCAGGACTGGTTTCTCGTCAGCAGAGTCAAGCTTACTTAAAACCAATGCTGGTGAACGGCCAGATGAACCGTCACATAAGTACCGTATTCAGGCATATATTGTATTTCTACATTTTCACTTAACTTTGAATTATATACAAAAAACGATACTGTCATACAAAGTTTTGCTTTTATTATTTTTTACCATATATTTTGTAAGCTTTTTTTTCACTTACATATTTGATCGTTTACGGTTTATTTTACCGTAGAAATATGGGCAATTTACTAGCACACTATAGTTGATGAAGAGCAACTGTAGTTTCTTGGCAGGGAGGCCCATTCCCTCTGTACCTCTATGAATGCTGCCCTTAAGAAAGGCCTTGTAGGAGGACGTTTGTGCGTGCGTTGAGTTTCATAAACAGCCAGTGACATGCAGTGCTAATAGCCAGCAGTGTTTAGCCTTCTGGACCATACCATTCTCCCTCTGGATCAAATCAGCCTGCCAAGTCAGGTACATGTGCAAACTGGTAGTGTTGGCTGGCCAGCGCTGGCTAGAGGCAGAAGCAGGAGATTATTTAATCAAATGCCTCATTCTCATTCAGAGTTAGTGGGAGAACACACTTGACATGATCATGAGATAAGATGCAAACCAGGCCTATCAGAAACAGAGGACTATAGTGCTAATGTCAAACAATTATTCGGATAAATGTTCCATTATTTTACACTGTTTGAAGCTATGCCCGGTTAGACATACCCAGGTATACCAAGGGTTACTTAATACAAGAGCAACAACAACACTTGTGTTATGGTTCTTTAGTGTTTTGTTTGAATTTCATCAGCATGTTAATTTTATTTTGTTCTGTTTTGTACAAATTACTCGTAGAACTTCGATGATATATGTTTTCCTTGCGTACACCAAACACTTGCTTGCAAAATAAATATTGCATCCCAATGAGCAGTCAGTTGCTTGAAAATGAAGTATGTATGTTGAACTTCTTTCGCGGCATACGTGATGGATTGAATCATTGTGTTACAATGTCACACATCTGAGATAAACCCAGTGAGACAGCATTGTAGCACAGTTAATTCTACGAACAATGTCCCATACATCACACAGTTCTAGAGGTGTTTGTTGTATTTTGTTGTTGCGAAATTACCCAGGCTGACATTAATTCTTCCATATCCCTACACAACATTATAAGGAATGTATTAATAACAACTACTCTGGATAAAATTAAAAATACAGTAATACCTTTCACAAACGTTATCTAAATATTAGATTTATTTATATTGGTAACATAATACAGCCATTGCTTTCAACAGCACTTTTTCAAAGCCTTTTTCTTAACGTGTCACCTAATACCATGCAAAGTTCAGTAGCGTAAAGTTAAATTCAGGCGAGCACTTCTGCAGATTTCAATTGGCCTAGTTCTGAGCCTCTGACCTGGTGGCTGAGCATGTTGATTTGCCAGCATGCACCTCGTTAAATTGTTCAGGGAGAGCATCAAAAGTTGCTGTGGTTTCCCATCTGTTTTCCCTCCCCACTCCACCTGCCTCACGTCCAAATGTTGCCATTCAATGTAAAGCCACACCTCTGTTTTGTAGCCAACGTTTAGCAATCCTTACTAGCCACGAGTATAGACTTCATGTGGATATGAGTAACACATGTGCTCATTTTAAACTCATTCTCCTTATTTGGTACTCATGTGCCCGTGGGCAATGTTTCTCTATTATGCAAGCATTGTCAATGTTTGAAACCTATGAAGGTTCATCAATAATATATAAATACATATTTGTAACATGATTACGAGTACACTCATGCAAGCGCACACACACTTAAACTCACACATTACTGTGGCGCACAGCTCTCCTAGCTGACATCAAAGGCGAAGCATTTTGCATGTCAAGTGCCAAAAATAGCAGTGGCGGAAGCTTTGATGGATGTCTTTGGGCTCAGATGATCAGACTGGGCATAAGCACACCAACGAGCTCTCCCCAGGGTTAGATCCTGAGATTTAGCTGCCAGTAACTACAACTCAATCATACACATATGTACGCTCAGACATACACACTCCAGCACCATCATGCGTGTGTAACTTTCTGTGTACGTTTAACAACATATATATTACATGGATACATCATTTGTTATTTTGGAACACGGTACAGTTTCAAAGGGGCAAGTTACGTAGTTTTTCGACATCGGTCATGTTTCTGATTAGTCTGGCCACTTACTGGATTTATGGAGCAGCTTTCATGGGCAATTTAGAGAGCTTTGCTTGTCAGCTAAGCTATGCAACGTCATGTTAGCGCTCAGAGCATGCTCACCAGGTCAAGTGAGTACAGATGTCCTCATCGTCACTGACTGTCGGATGAGTAAGTGCTTTCTGTCCTGTGGGTTAGGGCCTTCGGTTCATCAGTGTGGCGTCAGTGACTGTCCTCAGTTTTTCGATCATCCTCAAGATGAATATGGGCTGTATCGATATCGATCACATGAATCTCCTTGCACGCATGGATCCCATCAAGGCGTGGTTGAAAACCTTGTGCAATCACCATATGCGCATGCTCTTTTGAATACAACTGAAATTAAATGCAGTGCAGCCGATTTGGCGGCCAATATGTCAGTATCAGGTATATCGTCCTCGTGCACGGGTCAGGCGTGGACAGCAGATGCGGTACAAATGTTGCCTTAGTGACTCCAGAAAGTCATGGTCTCGTATCCCAGCAGCTAATCCCCATCTAAAGATGGTGCACGATGATTACAGTATAACAGTTTGGTTCACATGTACGTCTTCTGTAGTGAGTGTTGATAATTATTAATGCACGACAGTGGAATGAATATATATTTATTATGCAAATCTCCACGAAGTGCTTGACCATGCAAATATGAACTTTGATATTAATTCGTCTCAATGAACGATTGACGATGTATTTTTCTTCTAAACTCTAATGACTCATTATTTTTATTTGGTCAGAGGGAACAATCTAAGGCATGAGTTAACTGAGTGTGTTTGTTGTATTTTATTATTATACATATTGCATACATTTACAGCAAAAAAATAAGAAACCTTGACGTTATTAAATTCAATTAAAATTATTAAAAATAAGGGTGTAGATGATACCTAGTATTTCAAAGAACCGTACAATAAATTAAACATTGGCTTTTCAGTGACAAAATTCAGCCTCAAAGTGCCCAAACAGTATCTAACATCAAGGGAAACATCAAGTGGAGTCAAGTTGATTTGTTTAACCAGCGCAAAACTCAAGACACGAGGAGAGTCTCATTTTGCAAGGGTTACCTCAGCCACCAAAATGACAAAAAAAACAAGTACGGATGTAAAGCAAATAGAAATCAGTTTAACACGTAGGCTTTCGCAACCACTATCATCCATAAAAGAGGTTTTTGGGTTGTCGCCTGATGAAGCTAGTTGTAATTACTGGCGAAACATCGTACTCAGTTTGTAAATGTTGTGGCTTGGCTCTCCAACACACTGGCGTGCTGTACTAGTGATGAATTGGTCACGTTCTGTTTACGTGACAACCCTTACTAGTTGGCTGTGTCGGGTGGTGGCGGGTTTTAACGACATAATTATATATTTACGCGATCTAACAAAAAAAACTCTATTACAAATATAAATCAGTAAAAAAAAAACTTTCAACGTGAAATAATAAATTCCCTCCAGCGCAAGTCGGCTATTCCAGATTATTTCTAACCTGATTTACAATTATACTCTTTGAGTCATTCGGTGAAGTCACGTGGATAGAAAATGTATTTTTTTAATCACGACGTTTCGATCACAACACAAGCAATCGTCTTCAAGTGAAAAAATACAGCAGGCGAACTGCTGAGGCAGAATGAATATCGCGAAATTTCTCTAATAAAAAATTACTACGTTTTGAAATTTCGCGATATTTCTCCTGCCTCAGCAGTCCACCTGCTGTATTTTTTCACCTGAAGACAATTGCTTGTGTTGGGATCGAAACGTCGTGATTTTTTATTTGTTTTCTTCTATCTACGTGACTTTACCGAAAGACCCAAAGAGTATAAATTCCTGCAGTCACGAAAGCTATAAGTCAAGATTTGATTTACAATTACTTTACAGAAGCATTAAACCGATTCTATGTTAGGTAGCTATTATACTCATATGTAAACTGACAAAGATATACGGGTAAGTACTGCTTTACTTCTTGACATCATTCCATCCATTTGCTCTCAGAACTTTAAGAATGTGTGACCACTCGCTTGATTTTTAACAGCCATCGGTTGATTCTCCCCTTCAAAGGCGAAGTAAGCCGTAACGCAATCCAATTTCACCCCCACCCAACCCATTGCCTGACTGCGTTCTCTCATCTCAATCTCGTGCACATTCGGGATCATCCGCACGAGTTTCAACGTCAAAATCGTGTCCGCAGCATTAATCAAAAGCACAAGATGAGAGTGAAAACATTTTCCCTAGTCAAACGAACACCTATTAATGTTTTAAATTAATCTTTGTTTTATGCTCACCTTCACTTTATATCGATTTTTAAAGTTTGCCCTTTGCTTGTTTATTTTTAAGTGGTGAATGTTGGGGGCAAGTGCTGTTAGCGACTATGACGGCCGGCACGGCACACGAGGGGGGGGGGGGGGTGGCCAGAACCACGCCCGGCCGCCTTTGTCTCTCTGGTGGCGATGTGTACACACCGCATAAGGGTCCGGAGCGCAGCGCGCTAACCGCCACACTACAGCAGAAGTAGTCTCACACACAGACATCATCAGCCATGCTCAATTCATTGCTGTGAGAAGGCCTATCCAAGCCATCGCCACCTCTCACGTTACTGCGATGTAATAATCCACATAATACCTGAACACGAGCTGATATCACAGCTCCATCGCTTTGGTGCATGCACTCTCCGACGCGTTCCATTCCTTGACTGTCAATCGGTCCTCTTGTGACGTGTCCTGCAAAATCGCAATTACTTTTATTAATACTTTTAATGAGTTATTAAACATGCATATGTTCTGTAATCAACGTGTTCCTCTTTCTGTTTCATGGTCTAATTCAAATCATGCATCCTTCTTGTAAAATGTTGTTCCTTTTTTGAACGGTTTAAGGACCATGTTTCTGAACCATATATAACAGCAGGTATGATGCACTGATTAAACATTGCTCTTTGATTTAAAGCATTCGTGGCTGCAAAGATTCATATTATTGGTTCTTTCGGTAAAGTCACGTAGAAGGGAAATAATAAAACAATAAAAATAAAACAATACAATTATCACGACGTTTCGGCCACAACGTAAGCAGCCGAAACGTCGTGAGAATTTTATTATGTTTTATTTTTATGATTTGATATTTCTTTTATAAGTGACTTTACCGAAAGAACCAAGAATATTGCTTTTTGAGCCACATTGACAAGTTACTATCCATTTTGCATGAACATTTTGAAAGAAAATATCAGTAGAAAGTTATGAAGTTTTATATATAGTATACTATTTTTAGACACCCATTCATCAATTAAGTCTACGTGAAATACATTTCAAGCGTTTTGAAGAGACTTTCAATTGGAATATTGCGATGGGTCCTTGAATCCGCCTTCAATTTAAGCAGGACCATTTTAAAGAAAAAATCACGTGACATTTAAAGATTGAGTCTTGACTATGTTTAACACTGTCACTTGCTGTCCATTAATTACTCTGAAAAAAAATTGTCCTAAAGTATACGACTTGATCATGCTAACATGCCTGAGTGCTTCTGTGCAAAGTGAATACATATACGTAAAAAAAACGAAACGTTATTGTTGTACGTGTAATCTTCTCTGGCAAAAAAGTTGGTATTGCTTCACTGAAATCGTGACAACTGGCTATTTTTTGTAGAATATTTCATTCTCTAAATAGTAATGCTTTACTTTCTGGTTCTTTTGGTAAAGTCACGTAGATAGAAACAAATTATAAAAGTAATGCTTTAAAAAGTTAGTATCTCACAAAGGGACCCTGTACGTAAATTAGCCATGGTTAAATAAAGGGACAGAAATGAGAATTAAGCATTGACTCATGTATAAATGTGACTATATAAAAGTGGGGATGATCTTTTTAATCTTTTATTTATGGAGCAGTGACGCGAATAGACATTACAGGAAGGCGTCATAACAATTGCTTTGTTTAACAAATTAAGTTATATAAATTAAAACTATGAAACTAAACTATTTTTATTTTACCAGGTAAGAAATACTATGTATACTGCTATGCCATAGTCATAATACTTTATATATAACAGTGGTGTGGAACCTACCCTAGATGCCTAAATATATATTGTGTCAAGCCAGACCTCCTTGGTTGGTTTAGTCAGTTTAGACACTTTGTGACATTTTTAGTTTTTGGTCAAATACATATTTTGTTCCGTTGTTTTGAAATAAAATTTGATTGTTTATAAAAGTAAATATAATTAGCTTCAGCTTTATGTTCAAGGCTGGCAATTTTCCATTCATCACATTTCCCCATGTATTAAGAGACCTTGATGGTGTTATTGCTGCCCCAGTAACTCTGTGCACATGTGGTTTTGATGTTATCACTCAACAGATAACACACAGACTTGTAAATCAATCAACACTGCATGCAAAAGGCACAAGGTTACCCAACGTATTGTGGGATTCCAAAGTCAAAGTGTGGAAAATCAAAGATTTGCACATCAGCAGTTTAAACACGTTTAAAAATCATTACCATGTACAGAAGTAAAAAAAGCAAACTAAATAAACCCGAAACTATTTTATCAAGTAAATTCCACTGAGCTATGAGCTATTTTGCAGAGGTAACTTGGCCACGCATGATAGCGCATCGAAGTGGCTTATATAATCACATATGGAAATGTATGGCAGTCAAATAATCTGAACGCAAGTTTCTAAATGTGTAAGGCAAAACCGGAGGACCCAGCGAAAAATCCACGCCACCACGGGGAGAGAGAGCTCCAAACATACAGGTTTTGTCAGGGTTAGGATCGAAACCACGACCTCCTGTGTACCGGGCGAGGGAGATAACATCTCAGCACCGCATGTAATCTTCTGCAGCGCAGGTAGGTCTTATTATGCATTTTGCAAGATGAGTGTTTATACTGTCAGATTAATTAGTTGGTATAATATTTCCACCCTGTATATATGTCATTGCATAACTATCCGGGTGAAATAAGGCATTCATATATATTGTAAACATCGTGCTAGATGTAGAAAATAATTTATAATAATTAATTTTGTTTAATTTACATATGTTGTACTTGGTTCATGTAACCCCTACAGTTGCCAGAGATGGCTACATCATCACAATTCAATGTAAAACAAGGTATTGATTACTGAATTCCATATATTGAATGCAATTGCGACCCTGGATCGCGATAATTAATAGAATCGTGAGTAGGAGTTCTTTATTACACCTCTAGTTTCTACCTTATATAGTTCACCAAAGGTGTTCTACATGCATTACATTGTGCCTGTAAAGGCCTTGGATTTATGTATACGTACATAGGCCTGTATTTTGACATGATTACTTTTGGAATACACGTTGGATTACAAATGTTCTTATTCTTGGTTCTTTCGGTAAAGTCACGTAGAAGGGAAATAATAAAATAATAAATA
>CM025610.2:20441025-20471593 GCA_014621495.2 Entosphenus tridentatus
TCCTGCGGACGTCGCTGAGAGCACCCATCCCATTTGACCAATCACTGGGCGCTGGCTACGATCCTGTTTTCCCACCTCGTAGTCCGCGCGCCTCACCACCCACGCCGCGCCGCCCCGTCAGCCCTTACTCCCGGCGCGCGCGTCCACACCACGCCCACACGCGTGCCCAACCCCGCACCCCGTGCCGCCTCGTGATCCATCACTGTCGGCGCACGTCAACACCACCACTACATCACCCCCTACCACATAGCTCGCAGCCGACCCTGCTGCTATAAAAATATACAACACCCCCTACCCCCCCATGTGTGCCCCGTAACACAACAATAACAACATAACAACACAACACAACACGAACACCGTCATCCGCAAAAATCAGCAAATGCCACTACAACAGCAAGAACAATATGTACAATACGGCGAGTGACAACAATAAATGTGTATGCAGAAAAAAAAAAAAAACATTTTGTCTTCGACTCGTGCAGCGTCCCATTCTTTCCGAGCGTCCCTTAAACGGGACATTACCCCGGCAGAGGGGTAACACGGCGGCGAGCTCAGGTTTGAAAAAATTTTCATGAAAAGTGTTGTGTCCTAGCCCGAGTCCGCCTTGCCGGTCCGTCGTACGGCACCAGACGCGGTTGACCGTCCGGTGGTGCCGGCAGTTCAGGAAGGCATGGGCCAGGCATCGGGGATCCGCGCGTGCCGCGGGGTTTCGGTTCCCGATGGTCAACAGCCTGGGGGTGGGTCAGGTGGAGACACGTGAGGATCAGCCTGCGACACATCCCTCCCCGAGTCGACGGTCACATCACACGCCCGGTCGTTACGGCACAAAACGGGGTCACGCGGTGCCGCGTAGGGTTTCAGTCGGGAGGCGTGCACGTACCAACGGCGTTTTTCCCATTTAATCTGTATACTCTGGGGTCGTGCAACCCGCACAATTTCCACCGGTCCCCTCCATGGTCTCAACAATTTGGGGGACGTAGCCAACGGTGCATGTGGACAATGCAGCCAGGCCTTATCGCCTGGTTTCCAATCATGCGTATGCACCCTCCGTCCATGCAATCTCTCGTTCGCGATCTGCCGAGACCGCGAATTCAATCTCGCAGCCTCTCGCGCTTCAGCCAATTTGGCGATATTAAACTTGATGTGGTCTGCCAATTTAGAATTTGCACGTGGCTGGGAAATCCCCAGTTGGACGTCCATGGCCGGATCGGCCTCCCGCCCATACATAAGAAAAAATGGGGAAAATCCCGTCGCCGCATGAGGGGCCATTCGATAGGCCGTGAGTACCCCCGGTACCTGTAAGTCCCAATCAACCTGATCGTCGCAGACCTGTTGGCACAGCATAGACGTAATCGTCCTGTTCAGACGTTCAACCATCCCGTCAGTCTGCGGGTGGTACGGGGAGGTACGCACTTTCTTTGTACCCAACAGGTCACACACCTCGCGCAACAATACACTCGAAAAAATTTTCCCTTGGTCCGTCAGCAAGCGTTCGGGGGCGCCCTTGTCCAACACGTAGCCCTGGACAAAGGCGTCCGTCACTGCTGCAGCTGACTGGTTGGCGAGTGGCCATGCCATGGGCCAACGGGTGAAGTACTCTACGCCAACCAGCAGGTACTTATTACCCCTAGGTGTAGCGGGAAAAGGGCCCAAGATGTCGAGCGCAACCAGTTCGTTTGTGCGTGAAACCTGAATGGATTGCAGCGGTGGATTAGCCGCGATTGGTGGCGGTTTCCTTCGGGCGCACCCCACACATCCCTTAAGGATGTTCGCCACGTCGTTGCCCATCCCCGGCCAATAATAGTCTCGTTGGATTAGGGCGAGCGTTTTGTGAAAACCCAGATGCATAAGTCGTTCATGGGCGGCCAGAACGACCCTACCCCGCATATCAAATGGCACAACGAGCGCGTGGCGCCGAGACATGTTGTCCCATTTCATCAAGAGACCCTGTCTGCACACCCAGGAACCGACCTGCGTTTCCCCCCCCCCCGGGAGCGTCAACCTTCCGACGTAGCGAGAGCAGGGAGCTGTCGGCCATTTGAAGACGGCCCCACTCGATGAGAGGCAACGCTAGTAACGAGTCCGTCCCCGTGGGAGCGTCGACTCCCGTAGTGTCAGTGGCGGCGAGCAATACTTCCGCGGGAACGGCGACAGGGGGTTTACACCGCGCCGATCCCAGCAGACATGCGCATTCCGTGCGCGGCGGCAACCGCGACAATGCATCCGCATTTGAGTGGCGCAATCCCTTACGGTAAATCGTCGTGAATTGGTAGTCCTGAAGGACCTCCAACCATCGGGACAATTGACCGGAGGGTTGCGCCACCCGCATAGCGTATTGGAGAGCCGCATGGTCCGTACGAACCGTAAAATGACGGCCGTAAAGATAGGGCCTGAATTGCTGTATAAAAAACACAATCGCCAGCAATTCACGACGTGTTACGCAGTAGCGTTGTTCCGCCGGTGACAGGACTCTGCTACCGTAGGCGACCACCCGTTCGACCCCCCCGACCACCTGTGAGAGCACTCCCCCGATACCCGTGTTACTGGCATCCGTGTCAAGCAAAAACGGTTGCGAGAAATCGGGGTAAGACAAGGGGGGAGCCCCCACCAAGGCGTCCCGAAGGGAGCAGAATGCAGCCTCCTCTTCCGGCCCCCAGTGAAACCGCACACCCTTAGCCGTCAAAGCGTGCAGGGGCCTGGCTATGGTGGCAAAATGTTTGACAAAACGACGGTAGTAGGAGGCGAATCCTATGAAGCTGCGAACTTCAGTGACCGAGGTTGGCGTTGGCCATGCGCTGACGCAGTGCGTCTTAGCAGGGTCTGTCGAAATCCCTGAACGGCTAACGATATGGCCCAAATACCTGACCGATTCCCGAAGCAGGAAACATTTCGCCGGTTTAAATTTAAGTTTAGCGGAACGCATCCTGAGGAACACTGCTCTCAGTCGCTGGAGGTGTTCCTCAAAAGTCCGGCTGAAAACGATAATATCGTCGAGGTAAATCAAACAGGTGTCCCATTGGAGTCCTGACAAAACCAATTCCATGAGCCTCTGGAACGTGGCGGGAGCGGAATGTAAGCCCATGGGCAATCGGTTGAATTCAAATAGGCCTCCGGGTGTCCGGAAAGCGGTTTTTGGATTCGATTCATCATCGAGGGGCAATTGCCAAAATCCCGAAAGCAGATCAAGCGTCGAAAAAAACTGTGCTCCCGCCAAGGCATCCAGCGACTCATCCATCCTGGGGAGCGGATACGCGTCGGCCATTGAGATTTTGTTTAGGCGGCGGAAATCGACACAGAACCGCAAGGACCCGTCCTGTTTTTTAACAAGGACGATGGGAGCACCCCATGGACTGGAAGAGGGCGAAATGATGTCGGCCGCCAACATGTCATTAACCGCCGACTGCACATGCTCCTTCTCGGCTGGGCTGAGCCGGAAGGGATTCTGTCGAATAGGGGCCGCGTCTCCCGTAGCTATGTGGTGGCGCAACAGGCCCGTGCAGCCAATATCGTACTTGTGTCTGCTAAACACGTCAGCGAACTCGAGTAGCAAGCCCCTCAATGCTCCCAACTGCACCGTGGACAAGTTACTAGACCCGGCACACAACGAGTCCAACCACTCTGTCCCCTCCTCACTTTGAGGACGCGTATCGACACTCGAATCCGCGTGAGCAACGAGCTATTCCTCGACGGGTAGCGGCGCGGCGTGAGCCAGCACCGTTCCCTGCGTAATTACGGCCGGCCGCGACCCCGTATTCAGGACCATAACGAACGGCTCACTGTCCCCCCTCACCATGGTCTGAGCTACCGCTAAGTCGAGGCCCCCTTTGGCTCTGTTAGACGGCCCCAACAAAACTCCCTGTGCCCCCGCATCCACCCCGAGGGGTTTTCTCAACCGAAGGGGTACCAACATTTGCGATCCCGGGGGCACCCGTACAGTCTGAGTTGCCAGCGCCTGCACCGTCGCACAAACCGTGCGTATCTTAGTAGGACCCGTCAAAAACGCAACCCGCCGTCCCGATGGAAGCTCAATGCAGGCCTGATCTATGAGAATTTTGATGGGCATTTTAGACAGAAAGTCCGTGCCTAGTAAACAAGGAACGGCCAGCGATGATGATACAAAAATGGGACCCGCCAATTTGATATCGCCAATACAAATAGTCGCTCGAATCTGGCCGATAATTCCCAAGGATCCCCCGTTCGCCGCGTAAAATGGTACGTCCACCGGCATAAGGGGTCGACATTGGACGGGAAGAATGTTATAAATAAGGTCCGAAATGATAGTGGCCGACGCACCCGTGTCCACAAGCACCCGGACCTCAACCCCGTCAATAAACCCCGTTACCACGGACGACCCGGCCGATGCAGCCACTATCCTGTGTGCCAATTCGGACCATTCGACTGATTTCGGGCCGTGTACGAACCCCCCTCGCCGAACCGAAACCCCGGTGCCCATACGCGGCCCCCCCACCGCCAAGCGGCGAACCGAACGTGCCGTGTATGTGGACCGAGCGTGTGAGGTGCCGCGACTTGCCGGGTTCAGCTGGGATGACTTGTGGCCCTGGTCGTCGTCCGGACGTGGTCCCGTGGCGCGCTGACGCCGAGCCCGGCACCCGGACGCGACGTGACCCCGAAGGCCGCAGTTATAGCAGACGACGAGGGACGTCGTAGGTTTCGGTTGCTCCAGCTTGCGGGATGAACGTGTGGGCGAACGACCTCCCGTTCTCCACTCCCCCGGTCTCGAGACGGTGAAGGCCTCCTCTTCCCGAGCCGCAGCAAGTTGAGGCCCGGCGACCGTGGCGGCCAGTGCCGCGTCCCCCGCCGATGCGCAGATGACCGTCGGCTTGCGCTTGAGGACTTCGTATGCGTGAATACTTGTGGCGATCCCCAGGGAGCAGATGTCCATTTCGTCCGCCAAATTGATGGGGACTCCCAAGTTGTGAGCCAACGCCAGCAGCTGCTCCGTCACCATGGCGTCCTTCCCCTCCTTGTCCATGCGGGGAAAAGCTGCGTCCGCCAGGGCGAGCAGCGCCGTGCGATAGGCGAGCGTTGTTTCTCCAACCACCTTCCGCCGATCGTAGAATTGGTGGCGACAGGTCGAGGGCGGGCCGAACACCTTAGCCATCAGGTGTAGCGCGGCCTGGAGCGTTGAGCGGGACGACCTTGGGGCAGATGTGAAGACTGCAAGCGCGTCGTCGTCGAGCATCGCTGGCAGCGCGCGCAGGGCAGTGGTGTCGGACCACCCCGACATTTCTTGATGTGCGAGGAACCTTCGTTGGAAGGCTCCCCAGTCGCCCCCGTCTGCCTTGAACGCCGACAGCGCGGCAATCGTTGCTGGAGGACCCGGTCGTCGTCGTCGTCGGAACGATTTTCCCGCGCGCCGCCGTGGTTGTAGAAAATGTCGGCTCCGTCTGCAGGCGCATAATGGAGAGCTCCGGCGCGCGCCGATGACGCGGGCTGCGCTGAGTGGAGATCTCCGCCCACGTGGTGTCCGCGCTTCCCGCCAAATGATGGCGGACCCTCAAAAACGGCGCCAACTTCAAAATTTTTGGCGCGAAGCGCCTTCTGGCGGGATTCCCCCAGCCGCGCTCCCTCTCCCAGCCCCGCAGCCGTCCCTCCGCCCGCTGGAACGGAGATGTCCGCCAAAATCGCAGCGGCGGCGAGCAGCAACTCCGCCAGGCGGGAGTGTGCGTCCTGCAGGCTGGTGTCGGAGGCGAGCGGAGCGTCGGGCATCGGCGCGAAGTGCTGCATCGGCGGCAACTCCCCGTCCTCTCCTCCCGAGGTTGGCGTCTCCGGTACGCCGTCGTCTTCCCGATCTCGCTCGTGGGTACGGGTAGTCTTCCTAGTATCCATTCTTCTTGAAGACAGGTTTACTTCTGACGCCAGTTGTAATGTAGTAACTCGGCGGGAGACGACTTCACGGGTAGCACACTCTTTTATTTCACCAACTATATTCACACGGGTGACTAACACCAACTATAGTTACTCGGGTGACTAACACCCACTTAGTTACTCGGGTGACTAACACCCACTCAGTTACTCGGGTGACTAACACCCACTCAGTTACTCGGGTGACTAACACCCACTCAGTTACTCGGGTGACTAACACCCACTCAGTTACTCGGGTGACTAACACCCACCCAGTTACTCGGGTGACTAACACCCACTCAGTTACTCGGGTGGCTAACACCAGCCTAACCCACACGGTTCTTCCGGCTACACCAACTCGGGCTCTTACGCCCCGTAGCCTCTCGGAACACACCCAGCCGGGGTGTCCGACTCGACTCTGGGTCCCACAGTCCCGACCCACATGGGCGTCGGACCACGGGTCCCACAGTCTCGCCTCCGAGCCACACAGAGCCCCGGTCCTGGCAAGGACAGCGGGGCTAGGGGTCTCAGGGCACTGCTCCTCCACTCCGTCTTCAGTCTTCAACTGGTTAACAACTCCCCGAGTGCTCTCGCGCGTCACCCTTTATACCCTTCCTGCGGACGTCGCTGAGAGCACCCATCCCATTTGACCAATCACTGGGCGCTGGCTACGATCCTGTTTTCCCACCTCGTAGTCCGCGCGCCTCACCACCCACGCCGCGCCGCCCCGTCAGCCCTTACTCCCGGCGCGCGCGTCCACACCACGCCCACACGCGTGCCCAACCCCGCACCCCGTGCCGCCTCGTGATCCATCACTGTCGGCGCACGTCAACACCACCACTACACAAGCATCACTCCAATTAATACAGTGCTATAGTGAAATGAAGTGCAGTGTTTGATGGCATTCTTTCGTGCAATATTCACTACCTTTAAATTTAAACGAGATACAATTATACTCTGCCCAATTTTTTCGTAAATATTACAGCTTCCGTCCTAGGACGGTCAAAAGGCTAGTATCATATAATAACACTATGTAACACAATTTTTGTTCCTGGGTAGTAAGTGTTGTTTCGTAATTGCTTATGCCTAAAAAGTATAGAAAATGGCTTTTATTCCCCACAAACTTTGCTTTTGTGACCAGGACAGTGATATTTTGAAATGTACCTATTTTCAATGAGAAAACGGGAGAATTGGTGTCTTTTCGTTCACATAAAGTCAGAAAAAACCAACATATTAATCAAAATTTACATGTTTTCCCACCTGATGACGGATGCTTGTGTTGCGCCCGAAACGTCGTGATTTATTTTATTTCATACCTACGTGACTTTACCAAAAGAACCAAAGAGTATATATTTATACTAAAGTAATACAAAAATGACTACAAATTTTTTGGAGTAGTTTTTCGAGATTTACTATTATACTGTAAATCACTTTCACGAATCAGCCCCCAAATATAGTCTCCCATCATGTTCCCGTTATACTGTCCTTGGTAGCGGCGTTCAAAGTCCAGTATTTCCTGGTGGAAGCACTCGCCTTGCTCCTCCGAGTACGCTCCCATGTTCTCCTTGAATTTATCAAGATGAACATCAAGGATATGGACTTTGAGGGACATCCTACAGCCCATTGTGCCGTAGTTCTTCACCAGAGTCTCAACCAGCTCCACATAGTTTTCGACGTTGTGATTGCCCAGGAAGCCACGAACCACTGCGACAAAGCTGTTCCAAGCCGCTTTCTCCTTACTAGTGAGCTTCTTGGGGAATTCATAGCACTCCAGGATCTTCTTTATCTGTGGTCCGACGAAAACACCGGCTTTGACCTTTGCCTCAGACAGCTTAGGGAAGAAGTCTTGAAGGCTGCCGACTCCTTATCTACAGCTCTGACAAATTGTTTTATAAGGCTCAATTTGATGTGCGGTGGTGGCATTAACACCTTCCTGGGGTCTACCAGTGGCTCCCACTTGACGTTGTTCCTCCCCACAGAGAACTCGGCCCGCTGTGGCCAGTCCCACCTGTGGTAGTGCGCCTTGGTGTCTAAATCTTTTGTAGTAATTTTTGTATTACTTAAGTATAAATACATGTTAATTTTGATTCATATGCTTTTTTCTGACTTTATGTTAACGAAAAGACACAAATTTGCCCGTTTTCTCATTGAAAATAGATACATTTCAAAATATCACTGTCCTGATCACAAAAGCGAAGTTTGTGTGGGATAATAGCCATTTTCTGTACTTTTGAGGCATAAGTAATTAGGAAATAACACTTACTACCCAGGAGAAATACACATTTTTACACAGTGTAATTAATACATTAAGTAAAATAAATATATTACATAGAAAACAGTAACGATAGTAAGCTTATTTTACCCTAAGTCTCTTTTTTGCAAGGGGAGACCTGAGTTACTGTTAGTTTAAAGGCAGAACAGGGGCATATTTTGCAAGTAAAAAAAATTGTGCTAAATTAATCATACCGAAATTACTATTAAAATTAAATGTATACGCGTTTTAGTTATATCCACAAGATCTTGTTTGTTTCGTGATTTTGGTAGTGGAAAAATGGTTTGTGCCATCACAGGTACCTATTCAAATATTTACATAAAAGTGACAAACTGTAAAAAAGAAACATTGTATTAGGTGTAATAATTCATGGCAGCGAAAGGGCGTTTCAGGTCCCTATTGTATAAAATACCTTTAAAAGTCAGTCTCCTTCCTTAAATTATCATGGGATGTTTCTCATCTTCATTGATGAGGTTGAGCTAGTGATTAAAAGTCAAAATTTCAATGGCATACACCAGTCTGTGAACAACCACTGTTATTGTTAGCAACAACCATGTATTTGTGAAAATATATATTTTAATGCACAGTAACTCAAACACTAAACAGTGATTGCTAACTTCAAAGCACATGGACGCACGTGTCTCAGTAAAGATCTCCAAAGCACACTTTTACGTGCATCAATAAATGTATGATAAAAAAATATAGATCCAACTTATCTTTTAATGTGTTCGTGTTGTAGTAGTGTGTGCACATCAGATGTGCTTCATATGCAGATGTTCCAGGGTCACGCAAATGAAAAATCACAACCGCATTTTGGCAATGTTTAAGCAAAAAAAAATGTGTTGTGATGGCTAAATAACATTCTAAATATTTATCCTGCCATGATGGAACATTTAATTTGCACCCACTCTTTGGGGTTGAGAATATGGGACCTGTTATGGAGTACCACAGACAGTTGAGATGGACCAGGTGGCCTTTCACCTCAAGACAGGCCTGCAAAAAGAGCTAATTTACTATATCACAGGGCCTTCCCATAGGCCTATCTGCACACAAACCATTTCTCTTAGAAGCTCTCACGATTTTCAAAGGCATATACAGTAAAACATGTTTACAGCCACCGAAAAAAGTAAAATTGTAATGAGGATATCTGAGAATGCCTCCTTTGGCAAACCTGTTGGATTTCCTGTTTTTGTCAAGAAAAAAGCCGACTCAAGTAAAGGAAGTTCCCCATTAAATATTTTTCTTCAGAAAAAAACACCCACAGTACAATAATCTTCTGACCCTCAAGCATGACATCCTTTATAGTAGGTTGCATTATAATTCTGAAAAAATAAAGCCAGGAATATACTTTTTAGTTTTACATGCATACACTAAATCATATTTAAACTACACATATTTCCATACATTTCAGTATGTATACAAGATGCAGTCATGTTTTTTTTTATAGACTATGATTTTAGTTACTCATTAAAAAGTGAGCATGTTTAATGCTGTTCCATTGTTCGCTATATTTTAGGCTTTCTCATCAGATAACATTGCTGTAATGTTGTTTTGATCAGAATGCTTTGATTTGCAGCTGAGCCTAAAGACTCCTCCGGTGATTCTAATAATTATTAGTCATGTGTGTCCCCAAAATTATGATAATAAACCTCAGCCTTACTGGATCAAAGAAGTTTCATCCTGGCCATAGCCATATGGGTAGTTTTTGTAATGGCATGTTTACGTAGTTCATGGTGTGCAGTATCTTACTTGGCTAGGTGACAAGGTATCAGGCGCTCGTTTATGTAAAAAGTCTGTTACTGGCACTGGTTGAATGACAAAACGGCATTGTATGTAGGGGAAATGAATGGGACTTTGTGAGCGTGCATGGCGGTCGGCAGGAACGAACAGCTCTGTGCCAGGAAGAATGACAACTGTATATCACGTGACACTTATATCGTTGATGAATTAGGCTTTTGGCTAACACATCCTAGGATAAAGGGAATGTGGGGGAGCTGGGAATAGGGGCAATAATGGAGGTTTGTTCGAGTACCAAGTAATGGCTGGAGATGAAAAGGGCCATATTCGGAAATGGGACTATAATGTACCCAGGCAGGGTAGCTTTTGGAACTTGCCTGGAAACCACGAGCATTGCCTTTGAGGGGCAGAGCTCCAGGCATAAAGGCAAAGCAAGATTAGGTTACTTTAAATACCTGCAGCAACACTGCTTGGATGTATAGAACATGATTTTACAATGCTCAGATGAGATAATACATTTGGAAGAATGGGCGCTGTGTCATGTGCAAAATGATATCATCAGAAAGTCACTGTTCGTCTCAACCAAAAGCCGTGTGTGTGGTTACAGCCTACAAGTGCAATACAGACCACTCGTAACGTTCCTGGAATCGTTACAGGGGTCTTGTTGCATACCAAAAAAAAACACAATGTAGCCATGTTTTGCTTTGGGCCGAGTTCTTAATTCACAGAGGATTGTGAATTTCAATCTCAGCTTGAGGGGTCAAACACAGCCTATCGTCAGCCTTCCCGTAAATTGAATGGGTACCACTTTTGGGGATATTAACAGTGGCAGTGCTTTTCAGATTGCATCAGCCACAGCAATCTGCAATTTGCACTCCTGACTCAGAGCCGCTAACGAAACTCAGCGCTGGCTAACACTCGTTTGAATACGATATGCCTCGTCTTTTATAAATCTATTTTCCCGTCCCAGGATAGACAAGATTGAGTAGATATAATTGTATCTTGTGTAAATTTAATGGCAGTGAATCTTGCACAAAAGTATGTCGTCAAACACTTCACCGCATTTCACTGTATCAAAGTATTAATTGCAGTGAATCTGGAACAAAACGAAGTAATAAAACATTTCACTGCAGTTCAATGTAGCACTGTATTGATGGCAGTGATTCTTGCACGAAACTACGTCATAAAACACCTCACTTCATGTCACTATAGCACTGTATATAACTGACCTTCAATTTGTTAAAATTCACTGCTCTGATACTTTATTCTCTTCTGCTTTCGTCGCTGGGGTTGAAATACATTGTAATTCGATACAATATCTGGAAAATCACCGAGAAATGTCTATTTTATCATAATGTAGAAGCATAAATTAGACTTACCTTTTGTCTCAAGTGCTGAATAAATAAATAAAGACACCAAATGCGCTTTGTTGTTGAGGAAAATTATTTATTAGATTCACTTTCAATAAAGAAACGTAAAACTTAAAGCGAATTTACGAAATAATGTATTTCCGCTCACCCATTAAGTAATGCTCACCTGGTTCTAATAATTGATTGACATCCATGCATATAGATGTATTCAAGTATGGAACAGTGTATGTATGGAGTAAATAACAGTAATTTTAACTTGGCTATTTATCAGGCAGACCTACGTATTCCTTCGTTTCTTAATCTGCTGTTGCGTGCTGGAATGTGCAGGTGTGTTCACACACTTCAAATTAGTAAAAAAAATCATGCAGATAGTTACTGCGCTGAGCTTGCGGACTAAACTGGATGTGACTTGGTAAGGATATTTAATATGGAATGTGGCCACATTGACAGCTTTGGCGCTTTGTAATATAAACAGTCATAAACCGACCATCTGTTTTATTAGGGACCTTTAAAGTGAAGCCAATTCTTGGTTTTTTCGGTAAAGTCACGTAGAATGGAAATAATAAAATAATAAAAGAAAACATAATAAAATCATTCTCACGACGTTATTATGTTTTATTTTATTTATTTTATTATTTCCATTCTACGTGACTTTACCGAAAGAACCAAGAAGATGAATCCCTGCAGTCACGAAAGCTTTAAATCGAAATTGAAGCCAATTCCTTCACAAAGCAATAAGAACGTGATTTTAAATGAAACAACCTTCTGTTAATTAGACGTCTCTCAGTGCTAAGGAGAGCGTATATAGTGTTGTGCTAAATCTTGACTTAAAGCTTTCGTGAATGCAGGAATTCATATTCTTTGAGTCTTTCGGTGAAGCCACGTATAAAGTAAAAATTATAAAAATATCACGACGTTTCGATCGCAACGCAAGCAATCGTCATCAGGTGAAAAAATAGCGAGAGAGCTGCTGAGGCAGGATGTTATAAAGGTTTGAGATGGGTGTAGCCCAAGGGTCATAAGCGAAGTGGGTGGGGCTAGTGAAGAAATTTGCATGTAAATGTAAGATCGGAGAGAGCTGGGCAATCTCCACGACGACGAAGCTGCGGAGGTGGCCATTGTATTGTGAGAGATTATATTGTTGGTTTTCGTAACCAGGCGGTTGGTGGGATCTTTATTGATTTTGAAATAGTTACTATCATTAAGTAGGTCCTGAATTTTGTTGTTGTATGTGGTTTTGTCCATGATGACAGTGGCGTTGCCCTTGTTGGCTGAGAGGATGACTATGTCATCTCTCTTTTTTCGTTGAGAAAGCTCAAATCGCTCATCCTTACTGATGTTGCTAATAGGTGTCTTGGCGTTTTTGAGGATTGCAGCGATTTCCGATCTTGCCACGTCTGCAGGAATGTATCCCAAACCCTGAAGGGCTACGTCGACCTGGGCAATGATATCATAAACTGAGATGTGTTTAGGGGTGACTGCGAAATTCAACCCTTTAGCTAGAACTGGCTCTTTAGTAGTTATTTTCGACTCTCTGGTGTTACATTAACAGGTTAAATGCCTTTACATTAACAGGTTAAATGTCTCACTAACACAGCCACCATTGCTCGTTTTCCTCGATGTGGCGGTGGCTCTACGATCTTACATTGACATGCTATCTCTCACAATACAAGGGCCACCTCCGCAGCTTCATCATCATTGAGGTTACCCAGCTCTCAGATCTTACATTTACATGCAAATTTCATCACTAGCCCCGTCCACTTTGCTTATACACAATACAATGGCCACCCCCGTTCCGTCATCATCGTGGAGGTCGCCCAGCTCTCTCCGATCTTACATTTACATGCAAATCACCTTTAGCCAGTTACTTACTCAGCTAGTTTCGGTGGCAACGGCTCCGCAGCAGCCTCAAACAAAATAAGAGATACCGTTGGGGTGGTGAGGAGCCCAGCCAGTAGCCAGCCGGGAAACTTGAGGCATATATTAATTATTATAACCCAGGTGTTCAAGGGTCCATATGCTCTCGATTGATTATTTAATTAAATAAAACCGTGTTTGACCCATAGCTGATAATAAGACTGGTTCTTGCTTTCAGCTGAATGATGGCCTTTTCCACATTGAAAAACTTGAAGATTGTTTTTCTCATTTAACATTTTTAATTGCAAAGTACCGAAGAGCACCAGTATCAACTGTAATTAATTTAAACTAACAATTAATCCCTTGACGTTCTGTACTAAGTTCTTGTGGCCTTGCATACAGATAATTGTTCAGAGCCAAATTCATATTCACCATGACATCTCAATGTTTTAATCGTAGCCACTTAAATATCATGAATTGCATTTTCTTTGTTAGATATCATGTATGCTTTGTTAAATTAAGGGAGAGAGACCATATATGCAAATATAGGGTTGTGCTTTACTTTTCATTTAATCAGATCATCTTAAATATACCCAAGCTTCCTCGTAACTGCATAGCATGACCAAGGAATATCGTTATACTCCTATATTCTTTATTTTCCTTACGTTAATTATATGAAATGTTGTGATCAACACTTAAATTCCCACGATAATATGGCCACTGTATCTCTATTGGCTTACCAAGGATAAATATGGGGCAAACGAATGATTTGACTCAACAACATTGTTCAAATGTTAACAGCATTCCTCTCTGGCAGCTAGATAGGTCCCAAAAGTGAGAAAAAGGACAGTACAGTCCGTTCTCGTTAAACGGATCTTTTCATAACGCGAATAGGATATAACACGATCGAGTTAACAGAAACACGTCGCGCGAGTAGGAATAAGCAGTTGTGCGACTGTCTTGGAATAGCATCGCATAAGGCATTGGGATGTTGCTGGATGCTTCGAGATGCTACCGACGCATCTCGGCCCTTCAGCCCGTGTATGCATCTCACGTGTTATCGCGGACTGTGATTTACCCTATATTATATATTATGACGAGATTTTTTATATATCACGTGGCGTTCTTCGGGCACGCAATTACCGCGTTATAGAACAGACAGTACTTATAAATGCAACCCCCTCCCCCCCCAAGTGAAATTCTCAGAAAATCTTTGACTCAGACACTTATTTTTAAGCAACTACAATGATGGACTTGGTCTCTTTATCAACAGCATCTCAGTCAATCTCGAGCAGATGAAGCTGACAATGACACGTATTCAGAAGGACAGTGCTGTCTGTCACCTGCATATTTTAATATCTAAACTCAAAGTCAAAACAAGCGAAGGGCAAAAAAATCTGCACAAGACACAATTCTTATACTTGTACTAGACGGCAGTGTGACAGACTGCGCAGAGAATGTTATCTAGTCAATCGGTCGGTTGTTTTTTGTGTCCACATTGTCTCACTGAAATGGAGAAGGATTTAATTCTCAAGAGCTGTTGTTATAAGGATAGGCTGAGCATGTTGATCGTCTGGTGAATAACACGCGGGCATGTTTAGCTCTTGTGAAAGCACTGCAGTACGTAAAACAGGCTAGGCATGTGGGATATTCCAACATGTTCATTCTAATTTGTTTTCATCTGTTATTAAATTAACCTATAATTGTACTTCAGATGCATTACAGACGCTGTACAAAACAAAAACTATCTTATAATTCATATAATAACGTACAATACAACTGAAATACTGTAATTATTTAATGCTATGTATTCCTTGAAAACGATTTCAGCATCATCAACATTTGCCACATTATTTAAGTGTTTTACTTTAACCAGGCTGTATAACAAAATTGTAATTGAATAAATACACCACCTAAACAAATATGAGGAAAAAGATTGGCATGTGATATACACCGATACACCCAAACAAAGTGGGACAAAGTCAACCAAAGAGCTCGGCAGCAGAACAGTCAACTGACAACCAGACGGTTTTCATGAGTTTGAATCCCATTCCAGGGTTTATTCAGGGCATCATTTATCTGGGGTCAATAAAGTATGGACTGGAAAGTAGCAGCGGTTGTCCTGTCCAGAGGCTTGCACCGCACCATAGGGATGTTGCAATTTCCACCCCTATCTCAGGGTCACCAATGTAAATGAGCACCGACCCATGCTTCTTTGAGCCGGGAGAAACTCTTGACTTAAAAGTGCACGGAGGGGATGCCAATGTGTATGTGTTGTGGGTGTAAACTTGGAGGGAGACTTCTCTCTTGGAGGCAACGCGTTTCTTTGATTTAAACGATAACAATAACAATAGCTGTAACACTAAGGGCTATTGCCCCTGTAACACTATGTGGTACGGCCCCGTCACCCGATAACCTAAGGGAGGTACAACCTCCCTTCTAGCGGGCCCTACAGACTCCGGGCTACGCTCTCGCGGGTCCTCCGCTACGGGGGGTGGTGGTGGTTACCCCAGGTTAACCACTGCATCTCCCGCTCACTCTTCCGTCCGCCCCCTATTGGCCTGTGAGCGTGGTGACAGTGATACAACATAGAGTGCCGTGGTATGGCGCAACATATGTACAACACAGGTCCCTTTGTGTGAGTCTTGTATGCCGCCAGACAGCCCGGGGCTCTGGGAAAGATTTGGCACCGAGCCCAAGTCCCCTCCCTTGTTTTCTTACTCCTCTTCTTCATCCTTTTGCCAGTGAGCTTCAAGCGGCGAACCTCTCGCCTAAGTGAAACAATATGGGGGGGGAGGAGGGGGGCATTAGCGATGAAGCTGGACAGTGGAAGGGGGACAACTGCACGGCACGCATGCACAACACAACCCGCAGACCACACTTTCACCTTGTACCCATATACAGTACTGTAGATGCAGGCCACTCGACACTACAGGTATTGTGGTTTAATGCGAGTAAACCGTTTTTCTCCCGAGGGCTGGGTAAGCAGATCACTAATCTTTGAATAACAACCTGCACAGAGCATGGGCTGGAAATGCTGTGACAACCATTGCTCATTAACAATCACTGCCATGCCACTGATTATAGTAAAACTATCAGATGTAACGACAGTTAATACGTAAATTAAGTGGTGGACCAGTGGATTAGCACATTGTTCTATGAGCCCAGCTAACATCAGTGGAAGATTATATCTGAACAGCTTCCAGAACTCTCCTTCACAAACCCATATTGACCAGCACTATGAAGTATGGCTAACTTAGCCCTTTGTGACCGACATGGTGTTGTCTGAACCCTGGAGAGTTGTTGAAGGTCTATTGGGATCAAAATTATTAAATAAAATAGGATAAGTACTGGATGGCGTGCCTTTGTGAAGTAAAAAATGGGAATGAAAAAGCAGCACACCGGCGTTTGAAGCCTAAAGTGTAAATATATTGCATAGCACCAGCTGTGACATGGATAAAAAAAAACACACGGACACTATAACTTTTGTTCTATATTATTTGTCAAAGTAAACAAGGATGCATTGAGACGTTTATGCTTATAAATCCACTGGGAGAAAGAAAAAGGTGCACACAAATCAATATACAAAGTACTTGGGCACTGATATTACCTGTGACCAGAAATCAAACTTAGTTTGGTGGGTTTATTGCGTAGAGTGCAAACCACTCCCGGTGTAATGCCTCCAAAATAAATCATGCTCTGTTATTTTTTACTGTGGCTTAATAATAACAAGAAATAAACAAGATAAACTAACCAAACACGAAAAGTAAGGAATAGCACTTTCAGTTCTGAAACATGTCAATTGTAGGTGTCACAGGTCATGAAGTCTAATATACTGTACATACATCTAAATTTAAAAGGTTAAATAATGTCTGAACTTTAAACGTTGAATCTCAACTATCAACAGGCACACCTTTAAAATGCATTTTATGCACGACATACCATCGCTATACACACCTATATGGGAACTTTTTATAGAAAGAGAGCACAAAGGGGCCTTTGATCCTTTAACTCTGTCACAAACAATCTTGAGAGCACTGGTTCTTAACCTTTACTGCAGTCTTGCACCCATTTGGTTCTCGACAATGTATTTGAATAAATACATAGGCTTGATGAAACAAAGTAGTTGTACTTATGTGGCCGTGCTTAATTTGTGTTTCGATTATTTACCTTCTAAAAAGATCTGGCCATGTCTCGCACCCTCAGAAAGGGCATCTCGCACCCCCAGGGGGTGCGTGCACCCCAGGTTAAGAACCACTGCTTTAGAGTGGGACCCAGTATCTTTTCATGAACCACATGCTTGCCATTCTGTCTCATTACCATGTTAGGAGGAGTTTAATTTGTAGGTCCTGTGGATAAAGCCTACTAATTTTAAACGGAAGAAACATTATCTTTCTGTCTGGGCTCTGACAGCTCTGCGTGCTGATCTGACCCGAGCAGCCATGACGTGTCGGGCACCAAGGACCCGGTGTGGCTTTGGGTTGTATCATCCAGCACTTGGTAAAGTGCGCACTGATACGATGGGCATGCAAACATCCATAAGTGGCATCCGAGGCTCACACAAAGGGACCTGTGTTGTACACACGCGTGGCATCCTCGCCGTGCCACTTTAAAGTCAGTGTTTCCCTGCTCAAAGAAGTGTGGGGCGGTGTTCGTCTCCATTGGTGACCCTGAGATAGGGGTGGAAATTGCACATTCCTGTGGTGTGGTGCGAGCCTCCCTATAGGACAACCGCTGCTACTTTCCAGAAAAATAGCAATTCATATGTTATTGACCCCAGAGAAATTATGCCCCAAATAAACCCTGGAATGGGATTTAAACTGATAATAACCGTCTGATTAGTTGACTGTTGTGCTGCTGAGCTCTTTTGATTGAATTTGTCCCACATTTTTTGGAGTATTTCACGTGTACAGCATTGTTTTGTTTTCGAGGTGGCGCTTCCTTTACCGACCACCTTCCGCGACGCCGACATCTTAACGGCATGGCGTGAGGCTTAACAAATCTCCCCTCCCTGAAATCGACAGTCACCAAAGACCCCTTTTTGCATTTTATAAAGATTTTGTCAGGCAGAATGTCACTGACAACTGCGTTTAGTTGCTACTCATTCACCTGAAGCAGCTTAATGTCACACGGGGTTTTTTTTCGCGAATACTTATCTAGGTTTCACCGAGGGAAATAGAAGACAGCATGTTCACGCTTGCCCACTAAGTCACAATTGTGACCGTCCGCGTAAGTGGTACGCTCTGTGACGGTGTCATTCTCCGGCATTCTACATTCCTTGATGGGTAGAATCTGCACAATATCAGAAAGCTTTCTAGGATGGGTATACTGTAACACTAAATGTGACCAATTAACAACAAGTTATCAAGAGCCAATCTTGGTAAAATGAGACAGCATTAATTTGTTAAAATGCAGTGTTGGAATTGTATATCATTGTGTCTACTTGTCTACACAATGTAATATCTTTCATGGACAGATCAATGACTCATTCCTTCATCCTGTGTGCATGCACAGCAGCTATAAGTGTAGTGACTGGGAATCTCACTGTGTGGTGCCAGGCCTGCGAGGCCACGGAGGGATTTATACTGTTGTGTGTACACCCCGGACATGGTGTGTAGTACCAGCCCTAGTGGGGGCTTGGGTTAACGCTGGTTCAGTGCTGGTTCAGCGCGGTGGCAGCACGCACAGTGTGCGGTGCGGGCTCCCGTTGAGAGAGCGAGAGAGTGTCAGCCAGCTAGGGTTACGTTGGAGGCATGATACTCTGGCTGACCTGAGGAGATGTGACCACGTGATACTGAAGGGGGGGGGGGGGGCACCGTTGGAGGGGGCCAATGGGTGGTCACATGGTCCGAGAAGAACTCTCAAGAGCCTTCAGGCAAGGGCGAGAGAGATCAAGAAGGTGGTCGGGGCGAGAGGCGGAGCCAGCCCCAGCCCGGCCCGATATAAGGGGGGCCCTGAGAGGGGCTCGGGGATCTTACTGTTGGAGAGGCAGGAGATCCACGTCAAGCTTGAAGAAGCCTCCAGCCACGCGGTCCGGGACCCAGCTTGTGGTCTGGACCGGGATAGTAGAACCGTGTCTAGTTCCGCCGTAGCGTGGTTAGTTGGGTGGTCACCACCCGAGACTATGCTGCGTTAATATCCTGGGGTATGTTGTGCTAAGAATTTAATAAAAGTGTTGCTCCCAAGACAACGTCTGCGGCTCAGTTGGACTCACTACATAAGCATAACACATCCGTAGCCAGATGTGGTAGCTGTGTCTGACAAAAAGACTGTGTGTGGTCTTTAATTGCCTCATTCCCCAGGAAATCTCAAAGCAGGAAAACAAAACCGATGAAGTCCCAGGTATGTGGCCGGGAGT
This sequence comes from Entosphenus tridentatus, assembly GCA_014621495.2. Lineage (NCBI taxonomy): Eukaryota > Metazoa > Chordata > Hyperoartia > Petromyzontiformes > Petromyzontidae > Entosphenus > Entosphenus tridentatus. The sequence goes on from CM025610.2 coordinate 20,460,485, forward strand.
GAAAGGGATGTTGACATTCTCCCATTTCTATACATGGGACACAGTGCATTTGCAATGAGGGACACTGTTCCTCAAACACACCCTGAATTGTAAACAAATCATAAAATGCACCTGGCAAGTGTGGTGGGCTATCTACTGTAGATATGGTAGCTCACTGCAGTGTTAACAAATGAACACGCACGTTTTGGGCAAAGTCTAATTATGATGTGAGCAATGGGTGTCCATGAAGAAGCCATATAAATCACTCAATTGACTGAAATCGAATGTTCCCCGTCCGTTTTCAAGTAGTAACTTGCCAATTTCCAAAACGGAATCTTTTTTCTCGTAACGGCCCCAACTGGTGTCATCGTTTATTTGTCGTCGTCTTCACAGACGACACCTGCCTCCACTTCTCTCTGCCCTCCGCCGGTCTCGCCTTCGTTTCCGTAATCTGTCCATCGACTTCTTGCTCTACTATCTCCGGATCTCTGAAGAGGTGTTCATTCTTGTGTTATGGCCTCTTTTTTTAGACAACTGCCAGGTTTCGTGGATAAGGTGTCCATAATTTGGACACCTATATTTTCGTGTATGTACGTTGAATTACTTTCGCACCATACGCAGCCAACCGTGCTAATCGGAGGTATTGGAAACACTGTTCTGTCAATGATCTAGTATCTGTCTATAACTCCACATTTTAAATGCTTCGATTTATTGTTGCTCATTTTACTTGTGATATATATGTAGATGTATGTATATGCCTGTCATCTGTCCTCTGTGTACCCTTGGCCACTCCATGCACTCTTTTCCTTTGTCTCATTCCTACAACCCCGATCTGTAATGCATTTTTATACATTCTGGAAATATGCCTAGATTCAGTGGCTCACAGCTAATGCTCTATGGCTCCGAGAGAGATTCCTATTAACTCTTCCTCAAAAACCATGGTTGATGTGCCCTGGGTAAATTGGGCTGCCCGAGCATCTTTCAACACTTATTGTGTCATCTGTATCGGACAGAGATCAACAGTGCATGGGATTTAAAATAAGACTGTACAGTGGAAATTTTTCGCAGTTAATAGTTGTGCATATACTGATATGATATTACCTATTTTATATTAGGGGAACACACTGCAGACAGTCTGAAGTTATGGAATACAGTACCGTTATAAAATTTTAAGTGCATGTAAAGTAGTTATAAATAATCTACAGTATCCATAATTCACGCGATGGGTTGTTTTAAACTGTAGTGACTGGGTATTAAAAAAACAAACATAATTAGCTGCTTGGTTTAAATCGAAATAAAATTAGCTGCCTTTAAGGGGGGTAAATCTTGTTCTGCATGGTTACGGTAATATGAGAACACTGTCGTGAAAAACTTTGACAATAGCTAAGAAATCTAACGAACATGTACAAAGAAATTGCTGAGGGCACACAGCATGCCCAAGCGTGTAATATTGCCATTCACATTGACAATGTAACCACATTACAGGTTGATTGATTTGGATGTTATTTTCTAAATTTCAATCCTTCATGTTAGAAAAAAAGAAAAATTACTTGAGCTTATTTAATAATTTGCAGTCCTTTAACGTAACATTATGCCTATTGTATGTACGTGTAGTGTACCGAACGAGCGAGCGGAGGGAGCAAACACGCAAGCGGGAAAATCACGACGGAGTTACGGGGTGTCGAACGCGAGGAGTTCTGTTCAATAAAAAGTGACACAGGAGAAAAAGAAGTTGTCTGCGTGAAATAAAAACACTACATATGCATTAATCATAACGCATTGTCATGTGCATGCTATAATGAGCGTATTGTGAGCATGGGAATCACCTTTACTTAATTGTCGCCTTGTCACATGCCTATGAAACAGCATACAGTTAAATTAATATTGTTGGTGGAAATGTCGAAATCACTATTTTCTGAGAATTTATCTGTTTTCTCACACACTGAAAGAGAAATAAAAACTTTCACCAGGTCCTTGGAATTATAAATTAATAAAATAACATATCACCGCACCTCCGATTAGCACGGTTGGCCACGTATGGTGCGAAAGAAGTTCAACATACATACGTGTTCGTGTTGCAATAGGGTGGCATTTTAAAGTTGACTGCTTCACCAAACTAGACCTACAGTGGGCAGATTTATGCAAAACATTTGCCAGGAAAACAACTCATGCATATGCAGATGTAGTGTTTGTACATCTATCGATCGATAGATAAAAGTCAAATATTGTCTGGGTTTCTGTTCGCGTGCTTGCGAACGATTTGCCTCTCCAACGGTGGGATTTATGTTTAAAATTAATAGCCAGGTACCAAGCCGTAAGCCTCGCAGTGAGCAAGCGCTATTCCTTCTTCACATCCGTCAACTTTAAATTTGTTTAATTAGCAATTTAGTGCGATTTGTGTGCACTTATAATACCAACTCACGCGCGTTGGGTGGGGGGGGGACGGCCCATGCCAAGTCGCACGCCTTAGGTGGGAGTGAGGGAGACATTTTCTTTCGTGTTAAAAATGCTATAAAAATACACTAAACGCTGACGCTAATTCGTCACTGTGTGATGTCCCCCCACCAACCTGATGCGTGCAGTTATTACTACTATACACTCGCTAGATGCTACCACTATAGGCCGTAGATATTACTGCAGAGCGGCCGGGGAGATCGTGGCTGGAGGGGGGGGGTCAGGGGTAGCAGCCCAGCCCCAGCCTGCCAAGGTGCCACCTTGGCCGGCTGGACAATCTAGGCGAGGCCGGAGGCTCTGCACGGGACTAGGCCTCACCACGCCACTCTGTCAGGTGAGTACTTTGTGCTATAGAGTCGATAAATACTGCTATAGAATCAGCATGTACTACTGTAGTGATAGCAGGTACCACCACAGTCGGTATGCACTGCTGTAATCATAGCAGGTACCACCACAGTATGCACTGCTGCAGTGAAAGTAGGTACCACCACAGTATGCACTGCTGTAATCATAGCAGGTACCACCACAGTATACACTGCTGTAATCATGGCAGGTACCACCACAGTATGCACTGCTGTAATAATAGCAGGTACCACCACAGTCAGTACGCACTGCTGTTATATTTTTAAGAGTAGTTTTGAAATATATTTAAGACCCGGGCAATGCCGGGTACTGCCCGCTAGTTACATATATATATATATTTTTAAAGTACCGCATATATAGTACGAGGTATTGCATCACTATATTTACAATTACTACATACAAATTTTATGATCAGCCACAATCTATTATCTTGTGGATGACGGACTCTACAGTTGCCAGCTCTCACTGCCTCGCGATGCAAGTCCCTCTTGCTCCTGGATGTGAGCTGTGCTGCAACTCCACCGTGATATATTAACAGTACATAACATAAGGTTATAATACCACTTCAGAATCATCAGTCATAACCAATGTGTGTGAATGTTGTGGGGAGCAGTCGTGCAGCGGTTATTGCGCTGTGCTATGAACCCGGCGACCCGAGTTCGATTCACGCTCACGGCCAACACCAGTGATTATTAATTATCTGAAACATTCCTGGGCTTTTCCTTGGTCGACTCAGCCTCAAATGAATACCTGGTGTGGTATGTAAAGATCACCACTGGGGAGAAAAAGACGGCCAGGCGTGGTGTTGGCCACCCACCCCCTTGTGTGCCATGCTGGCCTTCATAGGTGCTTGCTAACAGCACTTGCCCCAACAGTCTGTTCCGGCTACCATGGAGGATGTTTGGTCTTTGCCACCACCAACCACGTTATTTCCTGCTCGGATATCCTTATATTGCTCAATTATAAGTAGGAAAAAAGTAAACACTGCTAAACATAGATCTTTATTTACATTCACATTTGGTGCAACTGCGTGCAATTCAGAGCAATTACCGCTCTGGATAATTGCTCAATTTAAGAGGTCAAAGGCACCATGGTCATTAAAAACTAACTCTGGATATGGGCACAAGATGTATGTAAATATGAACATCTTGTGCTCACACATGAGTGACACCAGCAAAGCATGGAGGCAGGATATTCCCAGCCACCCTGCTAAAAAGAGTAATGTCCATTCTATTATGATAAACTGATATTTGTATTCTCAGAGCTGAAATTTTGTCAAATGAAGTGGCAAATACATACCTGTCAACCCATACAGTTTACCCGTATTCTTGTACAGGGAAATTGAGTTTTCAGATTCATTCGTGTCAATACGGGCAAAAAAACCGTGTTTCTCCATTGTGATGGGACTTTGTAGGATGAACGTTTGGATATATAAGGGCATGGTGTGACCAATTCGGCCTGAATTTGTCTGTAATAAGGTAGGCACTGATAAGGGGTTGACAGGTATACAAATGTATTTTTTCGTGCAGTCATTGGTGCATGCGTAGTGACATTGCGGACGTCACTGTGTGGTGCCGGCCCTCGAGAGGCACGGCGTGCGATGTACTCACATCGCGGACATCACATATGTAGCGACATCGTGGATGTCACTGCGTAATGCCGGCTCTAGCGAGGCACGGCGTGCAATGTATTGACATCGCGGACACCCGGTATATGTGGGTGTAGTACCAGCCCTAGAGGGGCTCGTTTCGCACTGATAAAGAGCGCTGAGTGGCACCACGCTCGGCGTGCAGTGCTGTCCCCTATAGGAGGAGGTGTGAGAGTGCCGGCCATGCATGGGGTTAATGTAGGCCATGGCACTCTGGTTGACCCTTGAAGGCACGTGAAGGGTAAAATCTACACAGGGGCTCCAAGTGGGGGTTAGGGGTGGTCACGTGTCGGGGGGACATCCTGCTAGAGGATTCGAGAAGGTGGTCGTGGCCAAGGGCGGAGCCAGCCACGACCAGTGAGGATATAAGCCGGGTCCCCAGAGGAACCGGGATTTAGCGTTGCTGTTGTTATCCTGAAGATCTACGTTCTACGTTCTACATCCTGAAGAGCCACCAACACGTGGACCGGGACCCAATCCTGTGGTCCGGTCCATTGTAGCTACTCCCAGTGCAACTAGTGTAGTTAGCCTGGTGGTCCACTACCATAGGTTGTTATCTGGTAAAGGGGCAGTTACCTCTTTGTGTTGATATCAATAAATGTGTTGCCTCCAAAGAGTACGTCTGCGACTCAGTTGAATCCACTACACATGTATTCAGACCATCATCTCACGAATACCCAATACTGTATCGTATTATTCAGCATTAAAACAAACCTTAATGAATATTATTCAGCATGTATTTATGTAAATGTAACTTATTTTTCAGTGTATGTAGCCTACCGTGCTCATTGGAGGTGCGAGGGGAAGGACAACAAGCTAAACACAAAAAGCAGTTCTAAAGAAGTTAGTTTTCAATTTAGCATACTAAATAATAAAGTCAAAATGTATTCCCAGATCAAAATCTAATTCATTGTATCTCTTAATTAAGGCACTGGTCAAATCCACTGTAGAAATTATTACTACAATCAAGATGAACACATATTCTTGGGTCTTTCGGGAAAGTCACATAGATAGGTTCAAAGAAAATAACAAAATAACAAAAAAACTACGACGTTTCGATCACAACACAAGCAATAGTCATCTTTTTTCTCCTATCTACGTGACTTTACCGAAAGACCCAAGGATATGAATTCCTCTAGTCACGAAAGCTTTAAGTCAAGATGAACACCCTCAATTTAATTCCAAAAACGTAGAATTTTTTTTTAAAATTTAAACTATGTGAGGGCATGATCATTATTTAAGCTGCAGTCCTTCCCACTGCGCATATTTTACCAGCCCCCCCCCCCCCTTCAAACTTTCATTAAAGTTATTTTATCAAATGGTGAGAAAAAGTTCAACAGGTCCACTGAGTATCATGTGAAACTTGTTGGCCGAGTCCTTTGAGTAATTCCATATTTTTTTGTTTTTTGGATTCTTTGCATTGTTGAGGCCGTCTCAGGGGTAATTCTGTAATAGTTCCCACCTCCTTCGCAATTCATGAGAACATTTTTCAACAGCTTTTTACAATTCCTCATCCCCCACCAGCACCATTTCTGGAAATGTTTTTTGACTGCCCTTTTTTTCAATTCCCAAAACCCTCCCCCCTCTTCCTCATTTTGGTAATTGTCAAAGGGAAATGTTTTTTTTCGCCACTGCATCCTTAACTGTCTGGTTGGATATCACATGCCTCCTAGGCTTGCCCCAAACCCACGTGAAGTCGAGGAAATGACATTGTCTGGTATAAAACAGAACAGCAAAAGCAGAAGTATCAAAAGCATACTCTGTAAAGAATTTCAATTTGAGCCACTTTCCATTATTATGCAGCTATAAACTCTTTGTAGTCCACCAAAGAAGAACTACTCGGTAAATATAGATATGCAACAATCACATTCAAGCAATGTAGATACTTTACAGCCAACTATAGAGAAGGTATCATTTATAAATTCTCGTTTGGCAGTAAAAATCTCCTGCAAAGATAACTCAATGTAAAAGTGTACCAGAACATGAAATAGCAAGGTCTGCCCTGAGAATGATGATCTGCAGGTGACATCAGATATGTAACTTATATGTGAATTATTTAATTGTAAGCATTGGTAATATAATCTTAAATGATCAAGGTTGACTAAGGGTTCCTGTTATCAAAGATTCCTTCTCCTTCCACACTCGTTGACTTCGCCGCTGCAGGATACAGAATCAGCATCTCACACTATTAAAGGCACTTTTTTTTACACGTTCTAGCTTCTTCCGTGCATATCAGTATCCAGCCTTGACAGGTGGTAGCCGGGTGGCTCAGAAGTCAGAGCGCTGAGCTGGCAATACTTAGACGCTAGGTTCGAATCCAGGTGGCTGTCTGTGATGAAACTGGTTGCTCAAGTGTAGTGAGTTCATGGTCTCATGCCAGTCACCAACCACTGCACAACCATCATCACATTAAATTTGGCTAAATCCAATTTCAGAAATTATACTGTCCTGTATATATTGAAATGAACATCATTCTCTGGCAGAGTGGTTGGGAACATGTTTTCCTCTGTTGAGCAGAGTTCACTTGAAAATGTTTCTTGGGTAGTTCTGTGGTATCTGCTTCTGTAGGTCATTCGCTAACAACGGTTGCCCTTCTCTACTCTGCAATACATATAAATGGATTGTTTTATGACATGACACCAGTAGCACAATTGGGATAAAACTGGGAACCAAAAAGTTTCCAGCTTTGAGACCTATTAATGTTTTGTCTTTCTTGATGAAAAGAGAAACAGGTACTGTAATTTGTAATTTTGATGGAGACCAGTCCTTGAAAGGAACTCATGTCATTGGCACCTGGTCGTTGTATGAATGGCTACATATCTTCAATGAACATCTTCCCACAACAAAATTTTGGCCAAGAATTCGAATATTTACATTTATAGCTTGTTTATTCAGTACACACATCTTTACACACAGTACACTCGAAATGAAAGTAACCATACAATTCTAGCACTCAATGTACACGAAGACCTATCTTACAAAGATCATTCAATATACAGGATTGCACTTTGTGTTTATAGTCCTGCACATTCATTAGTGGTAATCGTGCATTTGTCACGACTGCATTTCCTATGTTTTCGTATTGGTGATCGGGGCCAGTGAGGTCATACACAACTCGCCACTGATATCAAACGTGACCCAGGATTTGAAATCGGGTGGCCAGGTTGATAGCGCAGCATTGCGCTAACCGCTGCACCACTAACCCCCCTCCTGAAACCTTGTTGTAGCCTAACCATTTTACAAAAGCCCATTTCTCTCTGACTTACATCGCGAACGCGTTTACAAGCGTGGGCCGGTTCACGCGAGCTCCACCGCGTTACGAGGCAGCCCGGACGAGGTTGAGTGTCCACCCGGTGGCTTCGAGATGTACGTCCATTCCAGTTCGGCACCATGGAAAGTGACTCATTCATCTTGCACGTAAAATTACAAACACTGCGTCGCAATGTGCCGTGGACTCTTGGTTACCGTATTATGGGCGGCGCATGATTTGCTGACATTACTCTGTGATAGATTACTGACGTTTCAACAATGAGTTATTGTACACCACTTTAAAACACCACTGCCTTTTCGTACTGAATATACTGCACATAGTTTGAGAGAATAAAATGGCACTTAAGTTTGGTTTAAAATAGATTTTAAACGCATTTATCACTCGACTAACTCAAGCCATTGGATCTGTATGTGATAAAGCAGACAATGCCAGTCCCTTACACTTTTTAAATATAAAACAATTTTCCTGAATTATCTTGGGGTCGCTAGGTTACAACCGCAACTATTACCTGAGAAACACGGCCAGTTTCATGACAGGCATGGGATTTGTGTGTTATTTCTTCATGATGAGTTCGTCTTGTCATTGACAGATTTGATAATAATGTGCGTGGTTGCTGTTCAGTGAACGTGACTGTGATATGTTGTCGTCCTTCAACCGCAGATCCGATTAGCATGGTGTGCTACGTACGGCACGGAAGAAGTGCAACATACAGTATCTACATTTACTGGGGCAATATTTAGGTGCGATGGAGTTCTGGCTGGGAATGCAATGCCCACCATGCCCTCTTGCTGCCCTCGTAAACTCAAAGGGGTTGCTTTGTGGTGGTACCCGCATTCTCACAAAGGACATTGCATTGGACTTGCAATGCGGGGCTATGCTGACCTTGAAAGACCCTGTACTAGTCCACGGTTATTATTCCCCACCAGCCCCCCCGCCCCCAAACAAAAACCATGGATCAACTACTTTATTGACGCAAATTGATTACCGCCCACGTGTTCAGTACTGTTTGTTCCTTCCCCGTAGTTGGAAGTTTTCGCCCACACAACTGTAGGGTTACCTGTCAGCTACTGAGCAGATGCTGCCGTGGTATGCAGTAGTCAGGGAAAACCATGAGACCTTGTTGAAAGAAAACACCCCCATTGCAAGTTGTTGACGTCTGGGAGTTAGGGAGTGAATAACTTTGTTGCCCAAGGCACTCAATGTGGTAGTGAATGGTACAGTATCACATGACTGTACTCTACTTGCTGCAGGGCTGTACAGACTTAATATCCGCAACCTATCGGGCGGGAAAGGTGAATACAGCTTTCATTTTAATAAGATCTAACAGTATCTCTTCAGCCGGTACAAGTTTTTGTAATATTGTATAAAACTCATCACATTCAGGCTGCAGGCTGTGCTTAACACGATTTAAAATAAAATATAAAAGCATATGAATATATACCTATTCGCAACTATTGAAATAACAGGAACACCCTTCAACAGTCAAAAAGTAGTAGGAAAGCATCTCCTTTACATTAAAAGTAAAGTTATAAAATGTTGCTGGCGCGTTGCATTGTGGGAAGGGTTGTTTACGGTACAATCCAGAGAACAATGCATTCACCATCTGAACATGAACACATTTTTAAATCCTTTATATTAAGTTCACTTGCTTGCTTGCTTGCGCGCTTACGACCGTGCAAATCTTTCGGTCGTTTTTTAACCCACTTCCCGTGATCCAACCGAGCTGACATTTTGCACACAGATTCGTTGTGCGTGACAATTTATTTTCGTGAAAAAAAAAATCAAAAATGTTACACTTTTAGGAAAAAATAAATTATATTTAATTACCAATTGCTTAATGGTGGCAGGCAATCATCTGACCCATAGGTCGCAGCCATCTCAAGCCAGAGGACGAGAGGACTCTAGCCGCCACGCATATAAAGGATTTATAGTGAAAAACTTTGTTTTTACAGGTTAATTTTTTTACTGCTCTACATTTCCTGAGGCAGATATGTTTGAGAAATAAAATGAGGTACTGTACACACAGTATATGAAACTAAACGAGACGAAAAAGGCGTACGTTTTGCTTAGCACTCAATAATAAAGTAATGTTTTAAGTGAAAGTGAGGTGTTTATTCAGTCCTGCCGGCTGAACAGTGTTCATCAGTGGTGCTTCTGCACCACTGACAGCATCACCAAATACTGTTTTATAACAGGCGACGTTTTGGGCAATGGTCCTTCATAGCACACATCGATGTTGAGACTGACAGGACATTGTAGCAAGTCAGACAGGCTAGCCCATCAACGTTCATCAGCCAAGATCAATCCACTGATAGATGCAGGCCTCCCAATGCCGCCATTGTCACATATCACGACGCAATAATCCATCCAGCATCTGCACCCACCAGCTGATTTCATTACTCCGATATTATTCTTGAGCATTGCCAAACTTTTCTTAAGTTTCGACGATGTCATTAAATTGGGTATGTTCTCTTATCCACGTGTGCTGCTTTCTTTCTCAATGCCCAGGTAGCCCTTGCAAAAGAGGCAACTTTTCAGGCGTCCCAATAGGGTTGTTCATCGAGTTAAAGCGTGAGGCGATAACTATTTTTATTTTACCAGGCACGGCCTACTGAACTACAAAGTTATTTTTTCAGAAGCGACCTGGACCCAAATGATAGCTTCAATGAAAGTGGCTTATCACGTGGACATTTATAGCAGCAGCCAAATACTCTAAACGCACGTTTCCAAATGTGGAGGGAAACCCCGGAGGACCAGGAGGAAAACATCTACGCGACCAGAGGGAGAGAAACACGCAAACTCCAAATATGCAGCATCGAACCGACACTCCTGTGATTCCAATCGTGCACCTCCAGGAAACGAAAACTGTCTTCAGCGTTCGTGCATATGCTAATGCCCGTGATTGACCCTACCCCTGCTACGTCACAATGGGCGGGAGGGAGGCACCCAATCTCGGCCAAGTTCACGTCCTCATCCCGAGCGTGCAGCAGCAGCAACGTGCGCGGAACTTAGCGCAAATGCGCGCGGTCCCTCGCCCGTGTTGTTCGTTCCGCATCGGAGAGCTGTGGTAGGGGAGGGGCTTGGGGTGTGGAGGGCGAGGGGAGGGGCTTGGGGTGTAGGGGAGAGGGGAGGGGCTGGGGTGTGGGGGACTAGGGGAGGGGTTGGGGGACGAGGGGAGGGGTTGCAAAGTGGGCGACTGGGGGAGCGACTGGGTTTTGGGGAACGAAGTGGGTGGGTAACTGGGGGACGAGGGGAGGGGCTGGGGGACAAGGGGAGGGGCTGTGGGCCAAGGGGAGAGGAAGAGGCGTGGGCGTCTAGAGGAGGGGCTGAGGAGTGAGTGAACGAGGGGAGGGGTCTGGGTGCGAGGGGAGGGGCTGGGGAGTGAGTTAACGAG
>CM025610.2:20471603-20564704 GCA_014621495.2 Entosphenus tridentatus
GGAGGGGTCTGGGTGCGAGGGGAGGGGCTGGGGAGTGAGTTAACGAGGTGGAGGAGTCTGGGTGCGAGGGGAGGGGCTGGGGAGTGAGTGAACGAGGGGAGGGGCTGGAGGAGGCGCGCCCCCCCCCCCGTGGCTTGCGCAGAGCTGCGCGTTGTCCATTCCCCAGCGCCCGAGCGAGGAGGTTCCGAGCGCTGGACTCGAGTGGCAGAGACGAATTCGGGTGAGTCTCGCGGTCTCACCGTCGACGTATCTCGCCATTCGTACCATCTCCTTCATCGCGACCATCGTTGTTGGTTTACTTCTCTGTGTCTGCTTTGAAACCGTAAAGCTGTCAGACCCGTCGTCATGAGCGCATAGAATTATGTGTAAGTGCCGAAATGCCTAACGCGGTGGTGTATCGCCGTAGTTGATCTCAACTCGTGATTGTTAAAGGTTACTTGTAGGAAAGTTCAGAGGTCGTGGGTACAAATGCTACTCGATCCCTGTTACATTACTTCGGTGGTGTGTGTTCGTCATCTACAACACACGCTGCTGCTGTCCATACGTAGTTTGCTGGCTGCAGTTTCTTTGAGTTCAAGACCCAAACCATCTCGCATTGAATCGGTCTGCCCGTGGGTGTTCGCGTGAAGACGCCAAGGTGACGTGAACACTGTTGTCACCGGACAGCCCAAAGGACTCATCGTGCTGGAGGGAAGAAGCCGCCGACATGAGTTCGACTCTGGGCATCAGCCTGTACGCGAGCCGCAAGCGCAAGAAGCCCGTCCAGCGCAGGTACATGGCACGGCTTGACGACTACTACCTTACCTGTCACTCACTACTCAACTGCTACATCACCTATCACCCACTACTCAACTACAACATCACCTGTCACCCACTACCTTACCTATCACCCACTACTCAACTACAACATCACTTGTTACCCACTACCTTACCTGTCACCCACTACTCAACTACGACATCATCTGTCAACCCGTTATTCACCCGTCTTATCACCCACTCAGCATCCACCTTACGATTGAACCCCCCTTGCCAATTCGACAATCCCCTCACCTGTCTCGTCGCTCTCTTCCCCCCCCCCTCTTCCTACAATCTACTAACCTGTATATTTACTTGTCTGCCAGTCCACACTCAATTGTCTCCCCATTCGGCCTGTCTGGCCAGGCACTCACCTGACTCGCGAGCCCCTCACCTGTACTGCTATCCACTCACCCGAATACCTACTCACCTATTATACACATTCTCACCTATCTGACTTATCAACTTACCTATCTGACTACTCACCTGCCTTTGCGACAACTCGCTCCCGTGTCTGATTATATACTCAACGCTCTGCCCGTCAACTTGCATGTGTAGTGACTTGTACCCTGTCACTGTGTGGTGCCGGGACTTTATTAAAGATCAGTTCAGACCTTGTTGGTCACCCCGTGCCCCTTATAAATATCAACGTTCATCCTACAAAGGCCCATCACAAGGGAGAAACACAAACAAATAGACAAACTTTTTGTTTCCCCGTATTGAAACGGCTGTACGTGTATGGACCTGAAAACTCGATTTCCCTGTACAAGAATACGGGGTAAACCGTATGGGTTGACAGGATAAACTACGGTACATGTCTTGCTTCCTGCCTTCCTGAATGCCCAACCAACCTCCTTGACCTACCTGCATGTTCACCCGAAACTCTGTCGGGTCAATATGCCCATCTGTTTATCCATTGAGCCCCTGTTATTGTATCGCTGCATTTCGGTTCGCAACAGTCTATAATACAATGGCCACATTTACAAGACTGTTAACGATTACTAGATTAAATAGACACAGTGTTAAGAAGTACCTGGACTGCATATGTAAAATTGATGCAGGTATATTTTCAAGATGTTATTACACTGGCTTCATATTTGAAAACAGCGATCCTGTACAGCCTTCACACAAGGACGCATACTATTACACTGGATGCTCTATATTCTGCAAGACTCACAACACCCCATTTAATTTCATAAACATGTTGAATGAGAACGATCACATTGTTGTTGCCCTAAAAAGAGCTCGGCCGTTTTTTGTTTACATTATTTTCGGGGTTGTTGGCGGGAATTTGTTATGAAATCATGATGCGTGAAAAGCTGGTCGTTTCGTTTTGTTGGTGTCAGCCCTAAACTGGTTTTTGAGCACCCAGTGTTCCAAACTTCCGTTCAACCCCACGTTGCAATTTGTATACAGCCTTTTGAGATGTAATGGTGGTGTGTAGTTCACCCAGAAATACTCGTCTTTAAATAGGACTGAGCGATGCATACACCTTTTTTCGATATCTTACCTTTAGCGGAATGTGTGTTGTTTTACGTTAAAAACACGGTGTAGCTGTCCGATATGTAATATTATTGTACTGCTTGTTATTCAGCATGAAATCTGACGTTTCACTCCATGTGCCGGGAGTTTCTTTAGGAATTCAGTTCCTGAACATGATGCCAGCACATGGAGTGAACCGTTGGACATCATGCCAAACAAATGGTACAACCTGAAAACGTAACAGAATGTTAAAGCCACCGCATTGTTTACAAGTCTTACCTTGTGACACAATAATATAATAGCCCCTCTCCCCTCCCCCTTAACTTGTATTTAAGGGCTTCTCTCTTGGAATTTTGCCTCACTTGATACAGTAAATTTAGCTGTGACGGTCCCACCTGATGACGGAGACTTGTGTTGCCTCCGAAACGTCGTGATTTATTATTTTATTTCTATTATTATTTCTATTATTTTTATTTTTATGATTTATTTTTATCTACGTGACTTTACCGAAAAACCCTAAGAGTACACAATAATATATCTGCACTGGAACATAATTTCTGTTGTGTTTTTATGCTGTCACATTTGTATACATCTGATTTCAAAAACACATGGTGATTACATATTGTCCTTCTTACAGAGACAACCACCTCAGATATCAGACTTTTCCATTGTGTAATGTTTCATAAAAAAAAACACAACACTGATAATGAGCTTCCTGTATGTACAGTGAACACATTCTCAAGGGGTGACAGTCACTAAAATAAATCACAATTTGGCTTGGATTGTGTCAGCTATATTGTTCGTAAGGACAGGACTTTTCCTTGGATATTTGAAAGTGTGATATATATGTCTGTCTGTCTTGTTCCGATGTGTGTTGCCCACTGTATCACCTTTCCCATATACCCTGCGTTTTAGCGTGAGCACAGGTTTTGTTTACGAAGAAGCAGTGCATCATGTTATTGCTCGTTTGTGTGTCCATGTTCACCTGTCTGCGTGGGTTAGGAGGAATTGTGAAATGTGTCAGAACCTTTGTGTGTTTATAAGTGGGGAGCGGTAGTGTAGCGGTCAGCACGCCGAACTACGAAACCGGCGATCCAAGTTCCATTCCCTCTCACGACCAACATCGGTGACGAATATCTGAACCGGTCCTGGGCCTCCCATAGTCAACTCAGCCTCAAATGAGACACTGGTGTGATGTGTAAACATCGCCGCAAGGGAGACGTGGCAGAGGTCGCAACCGGGTACCCGATACCCGTACCCGGCCGGGTACGGGTACGGGTAGCCGTTTGCGACCCTGGTGCGGCTGGGTACGGGTACGGGTAGGCCGTGAGTCACTGGTGAGTAACCGTTTGTCACTCATTTCGGGTAGGGTACGGATACAGGTAGGGAACGGGTACCCGTACCCGGCCGGGTACGGGTACCCGTTTGCGACCCTGGTGCGGCCGGGTACGGGTACGGGTAGGGAATCAAAACCCGTTTGCGACTTCTGAGACGTGGTGCTGGTCACCTGCCCCCTTAGGTGATGCTCGCTAACAGCACTTGCTCCAACCGTCTGTTAAGGCTGTATGGGGGATCTTACTCTTGTAGTCCTGCATGAGTCTGCGAGTCCCTATGGAAAGTTAGGACATTTATTAATCCCAAATGTCTCTCAAAACATGCTTTACTGCAAGATTTCGCCACGGGATTCATTCTGTACTTATCCATGATAGGTGTATTTTCATTGCATGCTTATGCAATATTGAATACTGTACAGTAGTTATCACACGTGAACATTACCATGGGAAATTGTTATTCTGTACATGTAGTGCTGTAGTTGGTAAGAAGTCGAAATTCCATGAAGAGGAAAAGGCTGTGCAACGTTTATAATATCACGATGCTGATATGCAAAATAAGATGTTATCTTTGAGGTTGCAGTCCGGTTCCTATATATTTGACCTTTTGCAGCCTGAATAAATGAAGTTCATGAACCAGTGATATTATGGCTGTTTTACATATGAACCTGATGGCGGGACCCCGGGGTCCCGAATAAACGGAAGTCAAAATCGTAATTAATACATTTTTGGCGACTCCGTCCCACCACGCACATAAATGCCGCGACCCACGTGGCGCGGATCATTCTGTTGTCATGTCCAAGCGCAGCAGCGAGGACGAATGCGCAGAAGAGCTGAATAAGCGAATGCCACTCAATGCTCGGGTATGGGCAGGATCATAATTCGTATCCAAAGCTGCTCAAACTGCCTACAGCAGCAGTGCCGAACATTTTTGGCACCAGGGACCAGTTTCGTGAATTTTTTCACGGACCGGTGGGGGAGAGTTCATCTTTGGGTCTTTCCATCCTTTTCAAAGAAGCTCTCCAGCGACGTTTGTTTTTTTACTCATTTTGGCTAAGGGTTAGCTTGTGGGCTTACAAAACTGTGACTGAGACTAGTGCGCAGTTCGGGAAAGAGGCGCGGATGGAAGTGGTAAATAAAAGAATGGGCTGGCAACACGTGCGGACTCACCGCTCACCTCCTGCTGTGCAGCCCGGTTCCTAACAGGCCACGGACCGGTACCGGTCCGCAGCCCGGTATGCATAATACAGTGAAACTGCTCTCTTACCTTCATAATTATTTGTGACCTACCAATGTCTGCAGCCAGGATCAATCGATAACAATCCTATTACCTGCAGATATTTAACATACGAGATGCGTTGCACCGTTAATTCCTCCTGTTTGATAATACTTCTCTTGTCCGTATGCATCTGTGCAGATAGGTTTTTTTCTTGCGGTTAAGCCATAGTCCCCACATACCGCTCGTATCAATGCGGATAAGAGGAGCGGCGACCCACTACTCTGTAGAGTAACATTGATATAAACGCGTGTTACAATATGAACAGCGCATTGAAAACGCGTGCTATTTTATGTACTGTTTACAAAGTGCGTTCACAAATCCACACTGAGAAACACGATGATTGACAGGGGTGTAAAAAAAAATTTCGATAATGTATTTAAATAGAGGTACTGCAGGTAAGTAGTTTTCAGTTTTAAAGGCATAATTTAACACTTGCCACCATCCTTAAAAGCCATTGGTGAAAAAGAGCAAAGTTTTTGTTTAAATGATCATTTCATCTTTATGCGAGAGCCGGGGGCTTATGGGACCCCAGGGTCCCGCCATAAGGTTCATATGGGCAGTGGTATGGCCAGCATACAAAGCCCCACTGTGCATCAACGTATTTATTGTTGGCAAAGTGGTTTTCATAGTGTGATATCATAATCTGACATGGCACAGCATGGTAATGTGCAGTTTCTGCAGAGTGCAAGGTGATGCTGCATAAGCAGGGTAGTGATGACTCAATGCAGCTTGGGATATGTTTTGTTATATACATTGTGAAATACATTTATTTTTATTAATTGTTTCCACAGTGTTTCGTACACACGTATTCTTTGCCTGCTAAAAAAAAATCCGTTTACTTTACTTGGATGGAAGTGGCCAAATATAGCACTCTCACCCCACCCCCCGCCCCGGTCTGTACCCACACGTGCGCAGATACCCAAATTCTCTGGGTATTAATTGTTTTTTTAAATCCTTTATATTAAGTTCACTTGCTTGCTTGCGCGCTTACGACCGTGCAAATCTTTCGGTCGTTTTTTAACCCACTTCCCGTGATCCAATCGAGCTGACATTTTGCACACAGACTCGTTGTGCGTGACAATTTATTTTAGTGAATTTTTTTTTCCAAAATTTTACACTTTTTAGGCAAATTTTTTTTATACTTAATTACCAATTGCTTAATGGTGGCAGGCAATCATCTGACCCATAGGTGGCAGCCATCTCAAGCCAGAGGATGAGAGGACTCTAGCCGCCACGCATATAAAGGATTTATAGTGAAAAACTTTGTTTTTACGGGTTAATTTTTTTGAAAATGTGGAGGTGCGTGACCCTGTGAATGGGCACGTGCACACGCAGAGAGGAAGAGATCATGCAATTCAGTATTCCCTCGTTATTCGCGAGGGATACGTTCGGGATTAGAACATTTAGCGGATAACAATACAGGCCGACGAAAACCTATTTTCTTTGAAAAAAACATGTATTACCTTCAATAAATACATAAATACGCGAGTGAGTACGTGAAAATGATCTCATCACTGTATCTCTCATCACTCTATCATTTTATCTAATCACTTTCTTGCATCACATTCTCTCTCATCACTTTATCTCTCACTTCATCTCATCACCTTTATCTCACATTATCGCATCACATTTTTTACATGCTTTCTTTTAACTCACTCTGTTGTTGTTGTATACTCAAATCTTGTAACTCAATTTTAAACCACTTCCCAATGTGGTATCGACTGAAAACTTGGTATACTTATGTCATACTGATGACAATACTATATTCTATCATAAAAAAAATATATATTTTTAAACATTCTTTTTTATACGTGATGTTTCGGCTTGGGTCTAATTGTCCACGGTCAACTGACATTGGCTGTAATTGGCCACGGTCCCTTTCGTTATGGCAAGCTTCGGGGCCACTTCCTGGAGTCGTGGAGTTCTTCCATTACTAGTACATTGAATAAAAGCGTGTTTAAAAAAAGTTATAAAAAATATTACTTAGATAGGCAAAAGAGCGGATATCAAGTTCGCGAATAACGAGGGAATACTGTACACACTCAGTGCACGTATTACCAGAACCTGACAATTGATAAAGCTTTATTTAATTCCTCCATGGGTAAAAGTTATTAAGCTATTACATTGTTTTTCCATTTAATTTCTATCAGGACCCATGGTGTAAAGTGAAGTCGAACTCACATTCAAACCATCTGTCTGGCCTCTTTCCTGCAACTTTGCTTACGTATTTTTCTTTTAAGGCAGTGTTATTGATTAATGTTTTTTAGAGTGTTTTAGTTATGTATGCTTTAGCACCACTGCCAACGCAGTACCACTAAAGTTTTGATAATATAGTAGCATTATAATTATTAAATACGCTACGAGTGAGATGCACATGGTGGAAAATGCTTATTTCCGTCCGATTTTTTGGTAAAATCTTTCCAATGACAATGGGACAACTCTCCAGGGGTGAAGTGTTTCTGTCTTTTTTTTCGACACGTGCATCTGGCCATGTGTGTTTAGCTCGAGGTTAAATTATGCATTTTCCCTCATGCATTGTTATACAGTACATAGATTAGTTCAACCACAGTTGTTTTGAAAGCCAATTTGTTTTCAGTAACCATAGTAGTTATATAACATAGCTTTCTTTACAGCTGCTATTTTTTTACTTATCAGATAATGCTCATCAATTGTAAAACACGTAAAGTATATATGGTAACGATTGAGAAAGTGGTATAGCTCTGCTTCATATTTGCATAACATTAAAACTTTAAACGCCTTACATTTTGGTCCACATGCAATTAGTATAAATTTAGCATTGTGGCCTACCTTTGCAAGAGTAAATCAAATACATATATTGCAAAATATGCTATGCATGTAATTGCTGAAGAGAGTGATACTCTGGTAGAAAACGGAAATACAGATTGTGCAATTCATTTCTCATGGCTGACTTGTTAAACAAACACGTTTTTTTACGTGATTTTAGGTGATCACAGTTATGTCTACTAATTAATAAATGTGCCTCCTTCATAAATTAACAACAAGACCTTTGATGACAGTCATAATAATCAATGCAAACGAACTCTAGGAAAATACAAACTTAATAGAGTCATGGCCGTTGCAAATGTTGCTCAAGATATATTTGATCTAAACCAAAGTTTGCTAAACTATTGAAGATTAGTTCAACACGTAGGCTTTTGCGACCAATATCAGGCTATCGCCTGATAAGGTTGGTTGTAATTACCGGCGAAACGTTGTACTCGAATTGTAAATGTTGTGGGTTTACTCTCCAACACACCGGTGTGTTGAACTAGTAACGAATTCTCATGTTTTGTTCACGTGACAAACCTTACTAATTGGCTGTGTTGGGTGGTGGCGCGTTTAACGACAAATTTATATTTACAATATTAAGATGTTACTGTATCCTGAATATTTGAACATCATTATTATTTACGTTTCATTTTGGCCATTGTTTGTGTTAAACAAGTTATGTAATAGATAAGCTGACAGTTATGTTATTGTGGTATCCCATTTGGCCAATAATTGTTTCATATTTTTTACTCGTGAAACTTGGATCCTAGGCTTAAACAGAGGGTGACTGCCAAAACAACAGCCTACTTTATACTTTTGTTTTAACGCATTTTTAGATACAATGGTGGTGAGATATGTTTGATCTCTGCGTGTACTGCCAACACTGTCAACACGGATCCCGTACATTTCATTTCTCATTAATCCCTCTGCAGTGCTTACCCATTAAATCTAAGTGTAAAGAAATCAACATCACTTACACCGATACAATTGTAGGAGCTGAAACGCTCAAAGATGGGTAGACGGAAGTGAAAACATAAAAAAGGTCTACGAGATGAGCTGCCGCCCCTTCACCCTGCTCCGATTCACACGTGCGCCTGTTCTTCTCACCGGCACGTGTGCGCCGTTTAGCCCTAAGATGGAGGGCGGCCCGGCGGTCAAGACCAACCCGTCCAAGCGGCACCGCGACCGCCTCAACTCAGAGATGGAACGGCTGGCTGGCATGCTGCCTTTCCCCCAGGATGTCGTGGCCAAACTGGACAAGCTGTCCATCCTGCGACTGAGTGTCAGTTATCTACGCGCCAAGACCTACTTCAACGGTGAGTGATGCCACGACCTGACATGGCCCGGTCGCTTGCAGCTCGAGCACGCTCCGTTGCTCCCGGGAGGTCCGCACGATGCCGGGATGGAAGGTGGGGAACTATAGGAGCTACCATTTGTTGCCAGTCGGCCTTACCTGGTAAAATAAAACTATAGGTTTTTCTAATAGTTTAGTTTTAAGGGTGCTGTGTTTACCCAATTTCAATATGGCTCTGTTATTATGCCAATACCGAACACCCAATTGAAAGCAATTTAGGTGAATTATTGCAATTACTGTTTGGAAATCAAGACTCAATTCTATCAGTCTTGTGTTTAATGCCTCGTTTGTATTGTTTTTCTTTTGATCTGTATTGTTTGACCAGTTTTGTTTGCTCTATAGACTAAATATTCCCGCGTATCATTCGCAAACATTGTGAATACTCAATGCATTGAATACATTTTAATTCGGTAATCGATTAATCGTTACCTGCCTATTGTGCGGATTGACCCATGTAACACTTGTGTCTGTCCTGTGACCTGACATCGTTATGGTCTCTCAGTTCACCTGGGCTGTGTCAAGATCACAGTGATGTCACTACGATTTATGGTGAATGGTGACCTTTGTTGTTGTAGTGCACCGAGTTACCAAACTGCGCTGTTTAGTGGTGCATAGCAGTGGGCTATTCTAGGATAATTTGGCATAAAGTGAGCATCTAATGTGGTGTGTCAACATCAGCACGTGGGAGACAAATACATCCGGATAGAGTGCCTTACCTACCTCCCCTGTTGATGCTGTGATAGTTTCTACAGTGATTCCCTGACAGTACTTGTCACAGGAACATATGACTATTGTGCAGTATATGCCAGCACTACAGTGTATGTAGATCAGAAGGGAAATAAAACATTGTTTTCTTGTGTATGGGGGTGGTGATATAGTGGTTATGGGGAGATGTAGTGTTGCGGTTAACACGCTGGACTATGAAGCTGGCGACCTGAGTTTGATTCCCGCTCTCGAGTAATAACAGTGGCAAATATGTGAACCGGTCCTGGGCCTCCCCTAGGCCGACTCAGCCCCCAGTTAGTCCCTGGTGCGATGTGTAAACATAGGGATACAAAGGCGGCCGGGTGTGGGGCTGGCCACTCACCCCCACGTGTGCCGTGCCCACCTTCATAGGTGCTCGCTAACAGCATGTGCTCCGACAGCCTGTTAAGGCTATATGGGGCATCATTGTTTTTTATGGTGGTTAGCACATTGCGCTACGAATCCAACAACAGGCAATTAACGATGGGCCCCCCGATGTAACTCATGCATTTTCACTATTCGGAGTAGTCATGATTTGATTCAATAATTAAGTTTATATTTTACATTGTGGTGAATATAGCACATCTAGTGGCTGCAGGGGTCATGTGAACCAATTACATAGAACGCATACGACCACACATAATCGATGTCCAAGTGCATGATTCGATGCATTAATTTTGTTTATATGAATCTTCTTGAGATAAATTAATTGCTGCAACGGTATATACCTATTTCGCAACTTGAGTTTGAGTGGGGTTAGAACCTGCCCTGGTGCCTCCCGTAGGTCAACATTGCCCTATATGAACAACTGGCCAGGTGAGTAAACATTAGCCCTGGGCAGAGAAGAGTTAGCCAGCTTGGGTATTGGCCACACCATCTCTTTATGCATTACGCAGTCCCTAAAAGGTCCTTAATGGATTGATGGCACTTGGCCCCAATCGTCTAATAGGCTATTTGGGGGATTTTTTTTTAATGCTTTGTTTATATGTGCACTACATGGGGGGAGGGACGTGTCACCGTGCAAGTGTTTTTATTCTGGCCCACCGTTGAACGTTGTTGCCGACTCGGGCCATCTCTCTGCATCACAGTTAATGTCAGAAGACTAGAATGGACTCAAGTAAATAAAAATGACTCCTTGCACGCATACAACCACACACAGTTACGGGAAGGAGGTGCATTGTCTGCTTTTTCATTTTCTACACGGTGCGGTGTGATTGATAATTGATGTATGTGACGGAAGCATTGATTGACTTGTGGGAATAAATATATTGTAATTATTTTTTATAACACTTTGGATGTGATGATTTATTTACACAAAGTTTCAAACCATCCAAAGCTTCCTTTCAATCAGTAGTCAGTCATGCACAATACCAGGCACTGTGTATGCACTGTCCATTATCGCCGATGTTTATTGAATCTCTTCACACTCTCTCATCCACGTGTTTACTTGGTCCCAGACATCTGTGGATTAACAAGCAGTTAATGTATAGATAATGTAATGTGTGTGTGTATATAATGTAGTATATTGTTGTGCCTGGCTGAAAGTCAATTTGCTTTGCACTGATCTGTTCGATTAGTGAATGCTCATTTTGCACGCCAGGAGCAATGTTGATATCGATGCATAATTGGCGTGTGCACAGACGTAATGTGAGCAAATGTGTTTTTTGGTGCACAAATGCCAGTCTTGGGAAAACAACCCCAGAATAGGAAAGCAAGGAAGGATATATCGTGTCACCTTTCAACAGTTGCGACTTTTGAATCTGTTTTGATGCTTATTGGCCAAGTCTTGCTCGCACACACAGAGGGAGAGTGCTCAACAACACATCTGTTTGCCTTTACCTCCCAGTTCAAGAAAATACCAATCTCGTTACTCACTTGGTGCCCAGTTACCCCTATAGGAGGCCCGCCATGGGTATTGTCCAACTGGAGGCAAATGGCAAGTGCTCCGATGGCACTCGGTTTGAAGGTGAAGCAGTGTTAAAACCCAACTCCCAAGACCGTTGTAGCAAGCTCCAGACCACTGTGCATTAAATATTTTACACCTACGGACACGCGTAGGTGGGATAAATAGAGATGTAGGTAGTAGCTTGGCCGTGTTGGGGAGGGGGGAGGGTGTTTTGTTGTCTTGGAACCTGGACTCTTGGGGCCCCTGCTGGGGGGCATGGATCCACGCGTAATACTGCCATCGTGTATGGCATTTGTACGTATGTGGAACTTCTTTCGCACCGTACGTAGTCAACCGTGCTAATTGGACGTGAGGCAGGAAAACAAACCAAACGTGTGTTTTCCCTTCTTGGCTTCAGTTCCAAAGTTTCACGGTGTCGTTGGTATGCAAATACAGTACTACCGTGTTTGTTTGAATGTGATATGGCAGTCCTGTGAAAACGATTTAAATAACCCCTTCAACTCTTAATTGTGGCATCTCACTGTTACAGCTATTCTTTATCAACCCTTATTTTAAGAAAACCACTGAAGATGCAGTTCGGAGTGTTTTGATATTACCGTTGTTACGTGAAGACATTTTCCAATAAAAATGTAACCATAGATCACCGAGGCGCTCAAGAACCGTGGGCTCTCACTTGCAGTAAAAATCACGACAGTATTTGTAATTTTAGTGAGTGATGGGTAAACCAATGCCCGCATAAAAAAAACACATAGTACAAATGTAGTTTTGTGCTTTATTCAATCAAGCCTTACTTAAAGGGCTGGTTCTGCACAGATGTGCTGAGAGAAAAGCACTCTTAACCGAGTCTCAGACAGTGCGGTTGCTAAATGAAACACCCACTAAGCATTTTGTGAAACACTGTCGATCACTTCTATCGTACAGTTGCATGGTATGAACGACAGCCACAAATAATAGAGAGCACATACATGCCAGTAGATACGTAAACCTATGCACGTAACATTGAGCCAGTTTAAAGCGCTTTAGGTAGATTCCCATGTGCATGGTGATTTATACAGAAGAGTCAATGGCGTTCATGAAGTGATCACAAGGGGACCTGATGAGTTGCTATTGAGATGTGATTATGAAGTGTCAACTCGCAGCCACGGTTTCTGTCCAATGGACAAACCAGTAAGAAATCCACCAATGCAGCTGATTATTCGTCGCCAAATTGAACGGTTCAAGTGTTTGTTTAACACGTAGGCTTTCGCGACCAATATCATCCATTATATAGGCGAAACGTCGTACTCAAATTGTAAATGTGGATTTTCTCTCCAACACACCACTGTACGAGTAACGAATTGGCATGTTCTGTTTAAGTGACAAATCTTACTAAATGGCTGGGTCGGCTAGTGGCGGATTTAACGACTAATTTATATTTACTCGATCTAACCCAAAACACCTATATCATGAGTTCAAATGTTTGCTGTCCTGTCACTGTTTATCATTTCATTGTGGGTATTTGACAGTTCAATCAATAGCAGAAGCTGTAAAGTCATGCCCGAGTGCTAAC
Source organism: Entosphenus tridentatus (assembly GCA_014621495.2). Classification (NCBI taxonomy): domain Eukaryota; kingdom Metazoa; phylum Chordata; class Hyperoartia; order Petromyzontiformes; family Petromyzontidae; genus Entosphenus; species Entosphenus tridentatus. Next base: position 20,484,834 of record CM025610.2, read on the forward strand.
ACAATTCTAACCCCCATGACTGCACTAGTCTTGCAATCATGCCGATCAGACACCCGCAGAGTGAACTGGAAGCCATGAACAATCTCATCACCAGTGACTGCCCAGTGTTTCAACCGAAGCGATACTCTGCACCCCACTTACACAGAGGGACTCACTCCTCTTTGTGTCGATCACCATACTTGTTAATGTCCCCTCCTGCGAATGTTGTATATATTGTGGGTGTATTCTGAATGGTGATTTATGGGTACCAGAGAGCGATTGCATTTTACTTCTGCAATATGATCGCAGCCACTTTTGGTTTGAGTTTTGGCCATCTACACCCGTGGAAATTTGTATCCAAAGTTTTTTTGGGCCTCTTCTGGGCCAGTGTAACTTACAATAAAATAAGTACCTTGTGTGGTCATCGTCTGGGCTCAGGAGACAAAGGTGGTCAGCCTTTGTCTGATGGTGGCCTCCATCAGCCTATTTGCGTGGCCTACTTGCCTAGGTAGGTGCTTGTTAACAGCACGTGGCCCTGAAATACAGGTGCTGCAGACTAAACGGGGCATCTTTGACGTTTACTGATCCATGGGCCTATTACTCGCAATTTCTATTATCCGCAGCAGCTGTAGGGTTCCCGAACATTTTGATAATCCATCACTCTACTTTCTATTATCTGCGAGTTATCCGCAAAGTTTTACCCCGCAGGTAAGAGGAGTAAAATCACAAATAACTCCGTGGATTATAGGATCCGTGATATTGATCCTCCATATCACCAAGGATAAGAGTTCTTCTATACGTGCATATGTCATCGTATGATTATAGTTTTGACAATTCTACAGTAACATCATTCCAAGACCCGTGCAGGTGTAATAGACACGGGGATGAAATGAGCTCCTACATACTAATCACACGGGCCTGTGTAAATAACAATTTAGGAACTACAAATACCTAAATGATGTTTTTGTAAAATTTTTAATTTCTACAATCCCATGATTATAGAATTGACAGTACAGCGTTCAATCATTACAAACAAATGCAGTTCAGCATCACTTGTTACATAACCTGCTTGCTGTACTTCTTATAACTGACGCTATGAGTGTTACCACCTGTAATTGTAGTTTTCATATGGATGTAACTTGGCTGTTTCTACCTAGAGTCGGTTGTTGACTGTTGGATAATAATGTCATTCAGTTCAATGATCTCGGGTCTCTTCCCAAAAGCACTGGCTTTCCCATTCATGATCGCGGTCTACCTTTCTAAGAATGTATACATTTAACCATGTTTGTGGCTTTTTCAAATTTTATTTTTACGAATACTTTTCACAATCATGCCTAAATGTCACGTTTTAACCGAAGAAGTAATCTTCAATAATAAGTACATTTATAACGTAAACATGTTTTAATATTGTAGGTAAATTTTTAAGTTATATAACCAAAACTTTGAAGGAAAAAACCCACCAATAAATTCATTATCACATGCTATAGGTACGGGATGGGGCAAAACTACAGGTAAAAACAATAACAAGCTTGTTTTTAGGAGTCTTTTGATGTTCACTTTTGGCTTGGAGTTGACTTTCAGCCCCGAGTGCTTTCATGTTAGCGAAACTGCACAGGGACGATCTTGATTTGAAGCTTTCGTGACTGCAGGAATCCATACTCTTTGGTTCTTTCGGTAAAGTCATGTAGGTATAAAATAAAATAGATCACGACGTTTTGGATGCAGTCTGCATCAGCAGCAGACCATGCTTTCCCACCTGATGACGAACGCTTGTGTTGCGCCCGAAACGTACTGATCTATTTTATTTTATACCTACGTGACTTTACCGAAAGAACCGAAGAGTATGCACAGGGATGCTTTAAAAAATGTCACCACAAACAACACGGCCGTTTCACTTGCACTGCCCCTAAGAACAGAACGACCTTAGTTCACACAATTTTACCTCACACTTTATGATTAGGTCCCAGTTTTTCCTGTGATCATTCATACTGATTATAGATACCACGATCTACATATACAGTTGCTGTAACACACTTGGCAATTCACAACTGCAATATTAGCTGTTGAAATTACAGATTCATCCATCGACAATTGCTTTAATTAATTTCAATTAAAAAAATTGGGCTTACACTTGGTGAATTTGACAATTACTTCTTACAATTCAACAAATGTGACTTGATTTTATAATTAAATCAGAATCTTTATCACAATCAGAATCTTAATTTTGACTTGAGGATTCCGATGAGCTGTGGAGCTCTTTTTCACAGATGTTCAGTATCAATGTATGGGCCACTATTGGCTGGGACACTTGATTAAGAATCGATATTAATTAATCGATGCATCGTTACACCCATAATAATCTGAATTGGTTAACTTGTTGTAGTTATTGTGAATGAGATGCATAACAGTTGGTCAAATACGCTTCACGAATGGATAATCTTCAATTTGAGAAAGTAAAAAAATACACTTTGACTCCTGTTTTGTTCAGTTTTTAACAATGCAGTAGTTAAATAATAACAGTGCACAGCCCTGAGTACGGTAATTCCTTTGTTGGATGAAGGACTTACCACACCGTGTCATTCATGAGGGTTCTTTTAACCCTACTTCATGTTTATCAGTGCAAGATGATGAAAGGGGTTGCCACTTTATGTTAGCCATGGACAGGAATCAAGCTCAGGTTGCCAGGTTAAAAGCGTATGGCCCTATCGACTGGCCCCCCCCCCCCGCGATTTATGACAAACGAAATAACAGCCTCTAGGATATTATTTGGTTCTTTTGGTAAAGTGCTGACGTCAGCAGTTCTCCTGCTGTGTTTGTTTCACCTGATGACGGTTGCTTGTGTTGCGATCGAAACGTCGTGATCTATCAATTTTATACCTACGTGACTTTACCGAAAGAACCAAAGAGTATGGATTCCTGCAGTCGCGAAAGCTTCAAATCAACATTAGCCTCTAGGATGCTTACAATAAAGGTTTCTTAAAGTCCAGAAAATCTTGTAACGTAAAATTCAGCTTCATATGTGTTAATCTCGTGGGAGTGATCCAGTTTCACGTTGCATTTCCCTATCAATACATTTACACCGCGAGTAGGAAGTGACACGGTTTAATAGTTTGCATTGGGGCATGTGATGCCCATTGGCTGCGTAGATGATAGCCAAACGGGTTATGTTGAAAGCTCAGAATCACTGAATTGTGAACGACACGGATATGCTATACTGTAGAATATTTTTTGCACTCAAATTATTTGTGAGCTGGCTTTTGACTTAATCAAACAAGTATATATATACCTTTATAGCGGAATGCGATTAAAAAGTATAAAATGCCTTTCGCAAATTTATACTCCTAATATAGATGTACGGAATCCGTTGCCGGCCACTCCTATATGCAAACACACCTTGAACCTTGTTCACTTACACTTTTAAAATGGTCGTTGCCACATGTACTACAGTACTTAATGCTTAATGATTGATGCCTTAAAAAGCCTTCCACAAACGCCCAATATTTGTTTTGGAGGGTGGAAACTGGTCACATAAGACAGTGCATTTAAGAAATCTAACACTAAATCTCAGGACTTGGAGTGGCAGTAATGGTTTCAGTAACCCATCTTGCCCATAAGTGTACTTTCCAATGTCCGATGTGCTATGAGTTAGAATAAAAATAATTAGTGATGACTTACATGTTATGTGGCCCACAACTCACAATGCATTGGACAACAAATGTATGTTTTAGAAATAAGATGTTCTATCATTTGGCTTGGATAAAAAAAATTACATTAAAAAACAAATCCATATATTTAGTTTTAAGACGTCTAATAGTCTACGTGAGCACTGAACAGCATGTCTACCGTGCACAGTGAAACACACGTAACGTTTACGACAGTACTGTCATACACAAGCTTGTTTTGTTGCGTTCACTTGCAAAGGGATAACGTGAATGTTGGAGGTGGCGTGTGGGTGTCCCTGCTTTTCATGTCGGCATTATCTCCACCTCCAATTAGCACGGTTGGCTATGTACGGTGCTAAAGAAGTCCATCGTACACGCAAAACAGTTCAGTGGTAGTAGCACTGTCGGGGGGTTCGAGGGGGTATGGTGGAGCAGCCCACCAATAATTGCACCCACAAATCCCTTGCCATTAAGGGCCCCATTGTTTGGGTTGCAAGTGCGCACAGGAAGGGTGGGGGGGGGAGCTTGCTGGGGGATTCAGACTTCCAGATGGAATCCAATACTGCGAGGCGGCCACAGCAGCAGAGGGGAAACTGCTGAGTCATCGTCTAATCGCACTTGGTCTGACTTTTGGCACACTGGATTGTTTTTATCCTCTGCTCCAATCAACGGGTAAGTTGATTTGTAAATCTCTTCGTGTTTGCAAAACAGGCCGCAAAGCACTGCACAGAAGCCATCGTCTCCAAGGAAAGTTCCAACGTGAGCTCGACACGGCTTTGCGTGCGTCAACCGTGTCCCCAAGTTCTGTCAAAGAGGGCTAAGTAGGAGAATGCACCTGGATCAAACTCAGAAACAATCGTGATGTTATGGTGACCCTTTGACCTTGCTTCACTCAAACACTAAATCGTGTTGGGGTATGCATGACATGTTTTTTTTATCCACACAAAGTGCTGTTTTAGAATGCATTGTGACCAAACATAACCTACCCCTCGTGAAAAATGATTGTGGTTCAGTGAGGCACATGCTGCAGGAAGTCTAAGCTTTGATTTAAGTGCTAAGCTGTAAAATATAACTGAATTAACAACTAATAGCCGTTAAGTAAAACATCCACATATTAGCGCAGGCTGCATTAGCGCGTGGTTCGGCGGAGGTGTAGACGTGCGTGTTGAGACCCTTACGCTCGTGCTGTGTTCACTTCATATTGTGCAGTTTATGTGCATTGAAACCTTGGGTTTTTCCTCCCTTACCACAACTCTTTGACTCATGCACCAAGCCTGGAAGATGCCATTCCATTTGCTCAGACTGCATGGAACTTGGAAATGCGGTTCAATTAATAGGTCAAGTCTAGTCCCCCAGCGCCCTTGCTGACGCAATACCCACTAGATTAAGTTTCAAACGGTGGCGATTAAGCGTGCAAAAAAACCGGTGTGATTGTGAGCAGCCTTCGATTATTCATCCGTGGACCTGCCCAATGATTGTATCACAGTGAAAGGCAGTACAGCAAGTAGGCTGCTGTGTAAATCATTTTCATTATTGAATAATTACAATGTTCAAATACTGTAGTTGTGTGCAGTGGCCAAAATGGGAATTTTAAAGTGCCGTTACAAAATCTCGTTCGTCCAGCAGTCCATGTTCACTGCCATTTCCCATTTACGGAAACGTCGTGGTATTGGCGTTCTGAAAAATACCGGTAGACACGTTGGCCTTCTGAAAAGTGCCTGTATGCCATAACCATCATATACCGGCACATTTAATCCACCGTTTGTGTGCGTACATTATTTTTCTGATTCTTCCACGTGTTTGTCCCACTCATGTGAGGACCGCTGTCCTTGCCAGTCTTCTCCATGCTGCCCTGTCCTGCGACATCTCTCTTTCCGTTCCTCGGGCCACCATGTGCGATCACACCACATCGCCCCACCTCCTCTTCTTCTGCCTTCCTCTTGATCTCTTTCCTTCCACTTGCATCACTTGCACCTTCTGACCCACATCATTTTCCTGTTGTCTCTCCACATGACTGAACCACACCATCCTTTTCTCTCTCTTCTTCTCTGTGATTTCTACCACCTTGAGTCTTCCTCTCACTTCTTTATTTCTCACCCTGTCCTCCCTTGTTAAATCCAACATCCACCGCAACATCCTCATCTCTGTGACTGCCGTAGTTTTGTCCTCCCTCTTTCTTGTGCTCCAGCACTTGGCCCCATGCAACTGCACTGGCCTCACCACCATCTTGTACAATTTTCCCTTCAACCGAACTGGGACCCTCTTATCGCACACCACACCCTTCATCTTTCGCCATTTCATCTATCCAGCCCTTGTTCTTGTTCTCATCTCTCCTTCAAGTGATCCATCAATAAACATCGTGGCACCCAGATACTTAAAATCGTTCTTCTTCATTAACTGGCCACTTCCAATTTGAAATCCTCCTGCATTATTTCCACTGAAATTTTCCACTATGAACTCTGTCTTTGTCCGACTGATCCTCAACCCAATCTCTTCAATCTTTTGTGTGCGTACATTATTACATTTTAATATTACTGGAATAAATATTTACACAGTGCCACGGATTGAGAAATCCTGCTTCTTTGTTTAAACTTAACTCAACACCAGGATCCATAGGGACAGTGCTTTGTCTTGGGTGTCTCTGTTACTCAGTCTACTCTTAGACAACTATTCTCATGTTTATTTAAAAACTTGTCATAAAAAGTAAAAAAAATATTCTCATCAAGCCCCATGGTGTTAAGTGCAGTTTCCAAGTCTGCTTGACGTTGTCTCCCTGGGCCTCTATGTATGTACTATGAAGAAGAGCCATTGCTTGACACGTCGCCTGTTAGATATATTTTTTTCTTTAAGGCCACAGTGTTTTTGCCAAACGTATTGAGTACCTTTTTATTCAACTACTCCACTGATCTAAATTAAGCGAATTTAGAGTGGCTTCATTCAATAAACACAATCATAGGCCACTTTATTTACATCTATGTATCAAATTGTATATATAGGCCTGCTTTCTGTATATTGATTTATATATATTTTTTATGAATTTGTAAAATGTTACACACGCTATGTAACATGTTTTTTGTTGCTGGGTAGTAAGTGTTATTTTCTAATTACTTATGCCTCAAAATTATAGAAAATGGCTTTTATTCCCCACAAACTTTGCTTTTGTGACAAGGACTTTATATGTAGGAATGACACAAATGCACACGTTTTCTCATTGAAAATAGGTAAATTTCTAAATATCACCGTCCTGGACACAAAAGCAAAGTTTGTGGGGAATAAAAGCCATTTTCTGTACTTTTGAGGCATAAGCAATTGGAAAATAACACTTACTACCCAGGAACAAAAAATACATATTTTTTTGTTACACAATTATCAGCAGCAAGAACATTTCGGAAGTCGTGTGCTTTTTTTAAAGATTAAGGAACTATGCAGTGTTATTTTTTCCCCGTCATACAGTACGGTGGTTTGGCAGGAAATTGTCTAGACTTACCCGCCACAAACGTACCTTAGAAGGACATTTTGGTTTTGTTAATAGGCAAAAGATACCCACTGCTCGTATTTTACACAATATATAAATGTTCAAAAGAGCCCACATCAAAAGCTGTATAAAAATTGGCACTAATCATGAGTCAAACGTTAGCCTTTCACATGGAATAAATAAGTATAAATATATTTGTGGAAGTAAACATAATTTAAATATTAGATACAGATTTAAACTTAAAGGATGAGTAATCAAAGGTCATATAACAGAACATTTGGGTCATTGGTTTACTTGAATATTGAGTTAATTACTCACAAAGTGCCTTTAGTGGTCAACATTTTCCAACAAAAATTTCTCCTTTTTGTAGAGGTAATGTCACAAAGTTCAGTGAAATGCCTGTTATATGCATACCTTTTAATCAATGCGGATTGATTTGCCCTGTTATTTGAGCTAAGTTAGGCAATGGGAATACTCACCATCAAATTATTCATATTGTGCAGGCGAAATTGCATAATAAGGTCAATTTGGCACGTAAAATTATCATAAAAATGCATCTGACATGCAATCTAAAATTATTAAAATATTGTTTTAGACGATAATTTGTGTTCAGTGGAGAGGCTGAATGGGTAAGCATTATGAGGTGCTTGCAGGGCACAGGAAACCTGTTTGAATAATTATCAAAGTGGAAAAGTACACAATGTTCAACCTCTTTACTGCAAAAGAGTATCAACGTAGTGCACATCTCAGAGGATATACTGTGCAGGCGTGCCACACTTAACGGGCGTTCTTTCTTCAATAATTCGCTATAACGAGCAATTTAAATTTAGACCCATTTGTTCGCAAAACAAGCTAAATATCAACTTATCGAGTGGAGACCAATCGATAAATAGGCGTCCCGTGGTGGCAAGGGGTGCACGGTGGGCCACAGCAGTTTGTTTACCAGCTGTGCTGCGTGCCTCGTGTGTTTCATGCTGTGTGGGACGGGGGCCTCGTGGTGGGACTGTGGTGGTGGGTGGTATAGCGGTCAGTGCGTAGGCGCAACAAACCCGGCGACCCGAGTTCGATTTCCGCTCACGGCCAACACCGGTGACGTTTATCCGAACCGGTCCTGGGCCTCCCCGAGGTCGATTAAGCTTCAAATTAGTATCTCGTGCGGTGTGTCAACATCGCCACTAGGGAGACAATAGGCTTGCGAGCGTGGTGTTGGCCACTTCGTGTGCCATGCCGGCCTTCATAGGTGCTCGCTCACAGCACTATCCCCAACAGTCTGTTAAAGCACTGTGGTTCTTAATGTCTGGTAAGTGTTACATTTGATGTTTTATTACTTTCAAATTCTAATTTGTATTTCTCACATAAAAAAAGTTGTTAAAGAGCGAAACATTTTGGGGCTGAAACATAGCTCAACTTTTACCGTGGGAAGGAGTCAATGGGAAAACGATGATCGTTTCACGGGGTTTTGCTGAACCGAGCAATTATGGAGGAACGTGTTTCCCTCGTTCAAGCGAGACGACTGCACTGAGGTGATGCAAATTTTGAATGTCTGAAAACTGCGCATGAACTTTGGGAAAGATTTGATGAGCAACAGTTCTTTCGTAGTTCCTTGAAACCTTAGACATTACCAGTAAATCAGAAAAAAACCCACAAAATGTTTTTAAAACGTGTCATAGATAAGACATTTATTTTGACTTGTTTGGAAAATTATTTTTTGGGAAAGCACACCACAGATAAGCAACTCAACTTCAATTGTCTGTTCAAACTAAACTAATAGTACGCTTAGGGTAGAACCATACTGTATTCAGAATATTACAAAACAAAGATCCCCTGTATAGCCATAACAGACTATTGGGGCAAGTGCTGTTAGTGAGCACCTATGAAGGCGGGCAAGGTACACGAGGGGGTGGGTGGCCAGCACCACGCCTGACCTCCTTTCCTCAGTGGTGATGTTTATACACCGCACCAGGTACTCATTTGAGGATGAGGCCCAGGACCGGTAGGGAAAAACGTCACTGGTGTTGGCCGTGAGCGCAAATCGAACTCGGGTCGCTGGGTCCGTAGCACAGCGTGCTAACCACTACACTACTGCTCCCCCAATATATTACAACACGTCACTATACACACATTTAAATAATTGCTCGTTGCCTCATGTTAAGGTTATTCAACATATGGCTGGTTAATTTGGCTGGCAGGGGCAGGTGGCGGTGTTATAGGAGACCACTGCCCTGACCCCCTCACTCACGTACTTGCTCGTTTGAGATCCGAGTCTGACCACTGGTGCACTGAACTCCATCCACCCAAGAGGCAGCATCAATCATAATGAGGACACTGACAATGATGCTTGTTGTTCTTGGTGCATTAAGTAATTATAAATCATTTACAACTCCAGTCTGGTGCTGTTACAGCAGAAGAGATGTTATTCACATGGAATTGTCAACCCTGTAAAAATGTGAAAACATATATTTACAAGACTTAATTTGGATCCAGGAATTTCTGTATAACGTATATATTGGATTTTCCAAGTGGCCTACACAGGTACACAAGTTAACGTCACAGCACTAAACTGTGGTAAAGGTCACTTGAGCTGTGACTTAAATATATTTTTTTGCCTGAATTAATTAAAGCCAGGCTGTACTCGACAAAGTAAAATAACATTAAACTACAGCACAGAAAGGTTCAATGTTTCTCACTGGTGCAGTTTGAACTTCATTGCCGTGTTTCGCATTGTACATATCTTTTGATTTTGTGACGAGCCATTGGCTATACAACAGCTGTACACCACAAGCTCCAAATGTGCACTGGTCATGCCATCCGACCACATTCCTGCCCATTGCACAGTTTTACCGCCACTACTGTAAACTTCCCTTAGCCTTGTCGGCAAAGTCAAAGAGTTTTGGCTGCACCACCAATTGCACATAAACCTTAAACAGTGTGACATAGACATAAATAACATGTGCCTGCCTGCCCTTATGCTACAGGTTCCTAGAAAAAAAATACTTAAAAAAAAATTTTTTGGCTTTTCTACAGTTGGCTGTGGCCAAAATTTGTTGAAATGGTAATATTTTAATTGGGGCATCTACTTTCGTTTTAGTTAAAGTTGCATTTCCCTGCCTGAAGCTGTACGGTGCACAGATTGTATTCGTTTGCTTGGAAATTATTTTTCATATCTCTGAAGTTTGCATGTAACAAGCATGGTTATTCTCTCCTGAATAATATAATCGGTGCTAGTTTTTAAACGGAACAGCCGTTAGCTATTTTAGGTTGTGATTCTCATATTGAGTGTAACATGAATTCATTTTGTACACTACAGAGGCAAAATGCCAATTGCAAGATTTGTAAATTGGAGTGTTTTATTTGTATCAATAATTAAGGTCTGATCTTATTGTGAATGTGCGCCTATTCGCTTTTTACATGTTCGTGGGTGACAGCCGCGCCAGACTAGAGCGTTGTAATCGCGAGCACGTGACGGCAGTTAGTTTGGTTCATTTTATTTCTTCCACTTGTGGTCACGTTTAGCCAGTTGCCTGGCTATTTTACAAAGGAGATCCGTGGTGTGGTGTTTGAGCACAGCAACAACAAAGCAAAGACGAAAAAAACGTATATATGGCAGTGAACTAGTACAGGGTCCTTAAGGAAAATTGCACAACATTTACACAGAATAGTGATGTGCTGTGTCACACAGGCGCCAGTTAATTGTCAAAGGGGTGCCTCCCGTTCAAAACTGCAGGCCTGGGCTTCATTATCCTAAAAACCAGTTATTATAGGATAGCTGTAGGCCAGGGCATGTCCATATGTACACTGTTGCTGATTCATACAGATGCGAGGTTTTACAGTTCGTAATCTTGCCTGTGCTTGTGAAGGGAGAACTTAAAGTCAGCTCATTTATTGTGTTTTTAATCCACATAAGGATGCCCCATGGTGTAAAAGTTAGTCAACTTGACTTGCAATTCAGGGGTTGCCAGTTAGTTTTCCTGGCAAGGCAGTTTAAACAATGGACAAGTTGCTTAATACCCCATCCTTTGTCCACCCAGAAGTATGCTGTAAATGTGTACATGACGTTTATACAGGTAGGAACAATGTTCCACACTGCCCACCAGGGATTTATTGTCTGTCTGTCTGTCTGACTGTCTGTCTGTCGTGCATAAATAAATATATAATACACACAGCTCTTTGATTGGTGGAGACCTTACAAACAGCTCTTTGATTGGTGGAGACCTACTGCCGGGTACGGAGAGGGGAGGTGCCTAAGGGAGGACGGTCAGGGGAGGGGCCTAATGGAGGAGGGGTCAGGGGAAGGGCCTAAGGATATGGGGGGGTGGTCAGGGGAGGGGCCTAAGGGGGGAGGGGCCTAAGGGAGGGGGGGTAAGGGGAGGTGCCTAAGCAAGGGGGAGGGGCCGATAGTTAAGGGGGCTGGCTACCTGGCTGTCTGCCTGGCTACCTCAAGTCAAGTTATCTTTTATACAGGTAGGAACAACAGGTTCCACACTCCCCACCATGGATTATTTGTCTGTCTGTTGTGCACGAATGCGCTGTCCAACCAAGTTCCTACCTGCCCACTCCGAAGGAATGTGTTTTGTTCAGAAGGTCTCGTGTTTCAGAAGGTCTCGTGTAGTGAGATAGCGTGTGGGTAATCCCACCTTTTCCAAGACGTCTAGTTAGTGTGGAAGAGTAGACCAAATACAGTACTCTCAAGAGGGGGTCCCACTAGGGCAGGCGTCCCCAACCCCCGGGCCGCAGACTGGTACCAGTCTGTGGCCTGTTAGGAACCGGGCCACACAGCAGGAGGTGAGCGGTGAGTTCGCGCGTGGCTCACCCATTATTTTATTTACCACTTCCGTCTGCATCTCTTTCCTGCACTGCGCACTTGTCTCAGTCACAGTTTTGGTAAGCCCACAAGCTAACCCCCAGCCAAAATGAGTAAAAAACAAACGTCGCTGGAGAGCTTCTTTGAAAAGGGGGAAAGATCCAATGATGAATCCCCCCCCCTCGGTCCATGAAAAAATTGTCTTCCACGAAACTGGTCCCTGGTGCCAAAAAGCAGTGGTGTCAGCAATCGGTTTCAGGGTTGCACCTTCACTTAACCCATGTAAAGTATTGATAAGGTCAGTTTCTCTGCTCAAACAAAAATTTGTGGCTCCAATCACCTCCACTAGCAGCTCTGAGCCAGTGGTAAAAACATTCCATATTCCCATGGTGGAAACCACTCACTTAGAGCAGTGTTCATTGGAAGGCCCGCAGGCCACTGGCAGCCCCCGGTGGCCTTTAGTGCGGCCCCCTGATGTGCGCCCCCTGATGCGAGGCCCCCTGACAATACATAGATGTGAAAACACCCTTTGCACATGGTGTGGCGGCCCTCAAACTGATGGCTTATCGGCGAAAGTGCCCCCCCACCTCTGAAAATCAGTGGAAAGAATTGCTACTGTTGACTTACCACAGAGATACACCCGTTTAATGACCCCGGAAGGAGTATGGGCTAAGTTTACCCCCTACTGGGATTTTAAGTCTTTGGTATTCATCTTGGCTAAGAGAATGATGAAATTGTGGCTTTTGTGAAGTGTTATGTTTTAAAATTATGTATCCATTTTGTGCTGTGGATTACCAAAAGTACAAGATCATTGTATCCATTCATTATAAATTATAACATTCCTTTTACGTATGTGAATAAAGGCTCAGACTAGTTAAGGAAGTTGTTTACCAATATCATACATTCCTTGATACTTATCTCCCTTGCCAAAGACATTGCATCTGACTCTAACCTGGTAATACATTTGTAGTGTTCTTCACGGAGACACACACTAGAACTTGGAGGCAACACGTTGATTATAACACCCCAATAGGGTAACTGCATAAACGTACACTTCGTTAACTAGACCACAACAGGGTATACCACAATGGGGTAACTACATAACCGGGTCAGTCAGTAACATACTGCCTGACCCACGAAGTCGAGCGTAAAGACCGAAGACCGAGAATCGAAGAGACGTAGCACCGACGGGTTCCATTCCAACAGACAGCCACGATCGCTCTCGGGACTTCCCTTTTATGCTCCCGAGCGTGGCCTCGCTCCGCCTTCGGCCACGCCCCTTTCGGGATCTTACCAGAAGGTTCTCGACCAAGCATCACGTGTCCCTCGAGTCCCCTTTTGGGCCCCATCACTACAATGTCCCGGTCACATGCCCTCTCGGGTTCACCCAGACTGTCACGTCGTTACTTACCCTCTCTCAAACCGTCACCAGAACCATGCCCCTCGGGCCCGCTTCCATGCCATACCCACTCTGGTACCAGAGAGAGGCTCAAGACGCACAGTTCCACTCTTGTGACAGTAGCTGTCGCGAAACGCCATAGTGACTCCATTGACATCACTACACATTAATAACGTTTGCATAACTGTATACAGTCATGTGGATACATGTTGAATACCGTGGTGTCTTTGGTAGAAAAGCTAATGTGCAAATATTAAAATGAACTATGATAAGTAGGTTTTAAGCTTCGTGTTTTAAAAATAACACTCGTCTTATCTGCCAGTACCTGGAATATAGTTCAACGAGACATTGCCTGCATGTAAGTCAAAACCAAGCATATCCCATAATTGTTTTTCAAGCTAGAATATAATTGCAGCATCAGTTAACTAACCGAGAAATAGGGTAAGCAGTTAATTTTTAGTTGAGTTAAATTCAGTTTTATGCCTCTCAATTATGAAGTATATAGGCTTGCCCTTTATTCATTTCCTGTTATGCATGATTTGATATTTCCCATTAAATAAGGTAAAATTGTAGTGAGTACTATCAAGATAGTGCAGTATGTGTTAACTCATTCATCATAAGGGTTTTTTGGTTAGATCACGTAAGTATAGATGTGTTGTAACCCTCCACCTCCCGACACAGCCAATAAGGTTTGTCACGTAAACAATGTGCCAATTAGTTACTGCTTCAGTGTGACGTTTCGCTGGTTTCCCAGAATCGCCCGATGATTTGCCAGACTCGTTCGATGATGCTGGATGTAATTACCAGTGAAACGTCGTACTAAAAATTGTAAATGTTGTGGATTTAATCGCCAACACAACGGTGGGCTGAAGTAGTAACTAATTGGCGCTTTGTTTACATGACAAACCTTATTTGCTGTGTCGGGTGGTGTAGAGTTACGACACATTTATACTTACACGATCTAACGCAAAAAACTTTGTTATGAATATTATTGGTCGCAAAAGCCTACGTGTTAAACGGTGTTAAGTCATATTCGAGGTCTTGCTGTGGTGTTATAATGTAAACATTTGCAAAGCCGTTTGCGAAAAGCAGGCAGTACTGATTTGCTTTTTGGAAAATGTACTTCAGAAGAAGTATTGAAATTGGCAGAGTTTCGTTCCATACAGTCATATTAACTTAATAGGTATGTTAATAATCAAACCACGCTTTGTACTGCACATCCATTTGTGGTGCTGTTTGCTCAGGAAAAACGTGTCACTATAGAAGCAGATATTTAGTTAATTATCCTATAAAAAAAATAACACTTTACAAACTATCTGGATGATTATTACTTTTCATAGCCTATAAATACGATTCCATCCTTGGAATCAAATGTGAACCCTAGCAAGAACATGGGATTGGCAAGGGTCGTATGGAGCCAGCGTGGCTTAACAATGCAGGGCCCGTAGCGCCTGGCTGGCCTAGGGAAATATATATCCATTTGCTATCCATTTCAATGGCGATTCTGGTCAATACCAGCTGGCAGGTATTGGCTAGAATCGCCATTCTCCAGTCACGTAACACCCTGGTAATGAGTTGATGAGCTCAGTATTATAACTGTTGAATATGTGTTTGCACGTGTGATGGAAGGTGCTGACAATGTGGCATCAAATCGCACATTCGCTGTGACTTACATGCCTACGCATGTAGAATATTCCTAACTGGGAGATGTCTCGTAACTTTTACTAATTTGATTAATTGCACCAACACAATTCCACCGTCTGGTGACATTGTTTTGACTGCCATTTTATAAAATGTTGAAGCATTGTAGACTTGAATCCGGGAGCCTTATGCCATACCAGAAGTAATGTTTTTCTAGGAGTTATGCTGTAATGGATGACGCTGTTGTGCAATGGTTAGCGCAATGTGCTTGCAATCCAGAGGTCGCCGGTTTATTCTCCCTGCGCCCTGGTTGAAGGGACATGCTTAAATCTCCCTCCCACCTCTCTTTAGTCCACGTGGTAGTTATACATCGGTACACCACATTTCACCGGGGGGTCATGTGTGGTTTAGAGACGTGTGGTACGTCCGTATCTTCTAAGATACCTGGCCAGCATGGAAGATTATTTGGAAACTGTTTTGGGCTCCTGGAAATCCTTCTGCCAGCAATGTTATGAGCAAGCAACTGCAGGGCAGCACCTATACCTTAATTTTACTGTTATAGATTGTTATTTTAAAGATACATCTATTTTAATGTGGGCTAGATAAGCATAATTTTAACCCTGAAAAACCTACACAAAAACAGCAAACCGTCATTTTCACCACCATGTGGCGTGCCCAATTAAAGCGGGAAATTGTGGTTTCAAACGCCCCAATAGCGAGCACTTTGAACAGCAGCTATTTTCCACTGATTGAAAGATATCTTGCAGCGTGACGAGCAACAGGAAACGGGCAGCATTAGATGTAATTTTACTCCCGGTATTTATTGCCCCGCAGAAAGAAGGGAACAAACAAGCGTCAGAACCATGGTCATATGAATGAGTAGTAAGAAGAGAGACTAATAAAAACACCATCCGAAGTCCTATGTATCTGTATAATTAATCTAAATTACTGCTTCTTTAAGACCGAATGGATGTGACTTGCATGCTTTCAAAGAAAATCCATGCGTTCGTCTCCAGAATAGATAAACACGTTTTTTTAATCATCACATGATGCTCAAGTGTAACGTACGCTTCTACACAAGCACTTTCGTGTTAATAATAATAATTATGTATGAAATAATCCAATGCGGGATGCATACCTTACTATGCCGTTTCAGTCATGTTTAACCATATTTCACCCTGCCACTTTTTTATAGTTGACTATGGGGGAGTGGGCCAGGACCCGTTCAGATATCACTCGACATTTAAAATGTTTGCCGTGACCAGGCAGGAATCAAACTCATGTCGCCAGATTTCATCGCGCAGTGCACTTAACCACAGTGCCACCATTACCACCCCCTTCATGCCATGTTATTTGTGCAACATTGTACACATACATGAAGATGTTTTTTTTTGTAATCGTATGTAAAACGTTGAGCAGCTGGCTCACATGAATTACTTAATGTGGCCCTCATGCCACAAGGCTTTTATTTCATTTCATTTTGAAAGGAGGAACGGCGAACTGTAGAACCGCAGCAGACACACTGACGCCAGACTGTCTGAAGCAGATATAAACAGTGCCAGCTAGCATAAACAAAGGATGTTGCTTCTTTGGGGCGGAGTAGACGAGCTTTGCTGCACCTGTTTAACCTGTTACTGGGATATGTGTGGGTGTGTGTGTCTGATTCCCTTGTGTTTGCATGCTTTTTGTAATGCGGGGTTTATCGTTATTTTAATTAGGAACATATCCTTGTGTGTTGTTCATGGTGATGCACTTTGATCTTTCGAAAAAAAACTATGTATTCACCCCCCCCCCCCACACTTTTAATTAAGGTTCAACCCAGTCTATAATTACACTCCTGTAGCCACACATAGATATTAGTTTGATGTTTCATGCTGGCGATTATTTTTGTTGATTAAAGTTTCATTCTTTATCTAAGGTGTTTCCATGAATGAAGCTAAATGCTCACAACAAATCACAAGCATTGGATCTAGAAACTTTTAGGAGCGGTTCTGAAGTTAGATATATGTTGACTCGTATAAAACAAATATAGGGGCCAAAAACCCCAAAACAAACACGAATGAAAACCTCAAAAAGTGGGGGCAACCCCCCAAGACCCCAAAGGAATTTCCTTGTGGAATTCACTGCACTGAAGGTTTTAAGTGACCCACTGCCAAGTACATGGCTTGATTTCATCGCTCCATCTCCCGTTTGTTGTTCCTCTGTGCACGTTCCCTCGCTTCTCTGCTAAACTGTGGGAACGCAATGTGCACAATACCGTCGTCGGTGTCGTTTATTTTTAACCTCGTGTGAGGCAAGACGTTTAAGTATAACGGGAGCATGGAGATGGCACGCTGTTTGTGTTGGCCCGCATTGTGATAACGCAACTATTTGGGTGTCGCTGTCAGTAACTTTTCAATAACTTGCTGTAAGATAAATCTAATTCAGAAGAAGAGGAAGGTTAAATAGGACTCTACATGTAATATTACGATTGTTTAACAGAGTCCTTAGTGAATTATACGTAGATTATTGGGGATATAGCAAAAGTTTCCGATTTCATTTTATGAATTCTTCCTATTCATGCACCGCAATCCAACATCAGCATGTAAGTTATCTGTGCAATATTCCTATTGTCTGAGCCATCACGCGGATAATAGAAAGCAACTGATATGTGGTGTTAAATTATTAATAGTATGCTTGTTTATCCATACTTAACCACCAGGGTAAAAGGAGTCAAATGCAATTATAAACACATACTGTATTAGGATCCAGAAATTAGAGCCTCTAAATATGAAATCGTACAAGAGGACTCAGTATGAACTTAAATATAACTAGCTTTTTTGCCCGTCCAAGGACGGGTGTATGTTGCAGTAAATCTGAAATATTCAATAGAAAAATTGTTCAGCTCATGATTATTAATGAGGGGGGGGGGGTGCCCCATGTGGAGTGACGTCACCCCCTCATGGTTATTGGGGAGGGGTGCGGCATATGGAGTGACGTCACCCCCTCATGGTTATTGTGGAGGGGTGCGGCATGTGGAGTGACGTCACCTGCTCATTATTAATGAGGGGAGGGGTGCGGTATGTGGAGTGCGCGACCTTCTTGTACGTTCGTGTAAATTTCCACGTGGGCATGAATATTAATGAAGGGGGGGGGGCTCTTTTTTGGTGACGTCACGCACGATGTCGCACTGTGCTGCTTAGATTTATTTTTTCCGTAGTGTTCTGAAAAGAGACATCATATTTGAAGCGACGTTCTGTAATAAATTAATTAATTCAGCTCGACCTTCCTCTGCTTTCGTGTAAAAATCCACCCACTCATGAATATTAATGAGGGGGGGTGGATCTCATGTGGAGTGACGTCACGCGGTGTGCCTCATGTGTAGTGACGTCACGCGCGGAACATTCTTGGCTCATTATAGTAGCAAAAAATAGTGCTGCTCGTACTTATATTAATGTAGCTACAATCTCAACATATTTTTATTCAAGGATGGTGAACATGAGGGCAAACATATATACAACACTATATTTGCAAGTTGTGCATTCGGTTGTGTATAAAACGCGCTTCTTGATCAGAATGCGTGATGTCTTTGCTATCTTGAAAGCCCTTTGCTTCCCCAGGCATGCACATTGTATTAAATGCTTTGGCTTCCATTTCTAAAAAACTGGTCAAAGTGAAAGCCAGTGGCTCTCCCAGCTGATCAGCTGAACTAAATTACACAGATCATGACATAAGCTGTCGTCTTTGTGGCAGTAGTCATTTAGTTATGCAAGTGTGTTTATAGTAATGTTAATAAACTTGTATCAAAATAATGGTGTGCTACTCACGAGGGACACACATGTATAGCATCGTAGTTTTGTCGAATGTACAGTTAGTTGATAGTACAGTATTAGTATTCTGCCAAAAAGGAATGCTCATTTCAAGTAAATGATAATAATCAGTTCATGTATTTTGTTTAACCAAGTAATAATGCTGATCTGGGGTTGACTCAACCCATTATTACCATGGGGTTGATCAAAAAGTATGACTCTGAAATGTCAACACAGTTGTCCAATGGGTAAATCTACTCTGCAGTTTAATCCAAGTCATTTACCTTCACCATGAAGCAGCGGGGAAGGTTAACTGGGTGTGGGAGGCTGCAGAGATTATCTGTTCTTGCCAATTAATGATCGAGTAAACGTGATCAAACAAGATAAAGAGACACGCGCTTTTATGCCAGGTGGTGGCGGCAGCTATGCTCATCTGTAATAAATACATCACTATGGAGGTGAGGGTTGGTGGATCGCACAAATGTCGTGAAACTCCCTTCCCGTGGGTGTTGAGTTTAACACATTCCTGCGGAGGGAGCTGGTAGGAACGTTGGGTTTCTCGGTCAATGACCAGGGTCAACGGCGGCGTGGTGTATTCCGCAAATATGCCGGACTGTGAGGGTGGGCACAAGCCGGCGTGAGTAGGTTAAACGTTGAGTTTTATAAGGGCACCACCGGGTGACCAGCCCCTCCCCATCCAGCCCCACCCTCCCCACCCAGTTTTACAAAATGCAACCCTTTGTCAAGTTTAATCAGTAAAGCAAAATACTGTAAAACACAGTGTAATGATGCACTGTGATTGATAATAAAGAAATAAAAAATATATGCATTCCAAAACCTTGAAATATTTACAAAAAGCACATTTTTTCACACAAACCATTCAGGCAATGTGCGTGGCATTACCTTCACACCGAGCTAGTTTTTGTTACAAACTGTAAATCGTTGTCTGCCCATCTGTTATCGTGCTGCCAAAACTCGAATCGGAAATACTGATGGTTTGCACGCACATAGCACAAGTGACACTGGGTGATTGTACCTTAGAGACTCACCTAAGCACGTGACTGTTTCATATCCTCATACGTGAAGAATAAACAACCCACCACCTGTGCCCAAAACCGGTATGCGCTTAACTCAACCCGACTTGCCTATGTCAGACATTAAGTTAAGATAGTGGTTGACGGATCATACGTGTGTGCTTGGAATGTTATTTTACTGGATATGTCACATTAAATATATTTCAATGACATCTGTTTGGAAGGTTGTAAAGGCACAAGTTTACTATGTATAGTATTATGCAGAAGCAACACGAGTATACAAGTAAGATGAGGATGCCCGATTAAGGAAAATTGTTAATTGCTGTGTTTATTTGTATCCATATTTTATAAGTCCTAACAAAAAGATTAATGATGAAGCCTACTTTTGTAAGCATGGTACACTTATTAAGACAGTTCTGTGAAACTCATATTGCACGTTCTTTTACATTTATTACAATGAAATGTGTGTGTGTGTTTGATTACTGGAAACGATATGTTATTCATTGCCTTTCCAACACCTTTTCTGCCGCCCAATGCCCTTCAACCCCCCCCCCATTCCTTGAACCCTCCAGTCACGACGAATCGGAGTCAGAACCAGCTCACAAATGGAAAGCAAATGTACGGTGGCTCGATGGGCCCAGGGCCGCCTGGGATCCAACCTGACCTGGACACACCTATAGCAGAGGGGGAGCACCTGCTGCAGGTGAGGACGCAGCTGCTCCTCATGCTGGCTACTGCCTGACAAACGAAGAGCATGATTATATGCCTGGACCTCCAAGTGATTAATGGTTGGTAAGGCTGAATGTTGATTCACGGAGGAAAACTTAAATATCTGGCGAAAAAAAATTGCTAGTTTTTTGTTTATTAGGCTAACCTTTCTTCCTTTTTTCCGTGTAGCCAACACTGTTGCATATATATGCACGCGTGCCCATGTCTCACTTTTACCAACACGACCAATAAAGCTGCTTCTGTACCAATTTATAACCTAACCTGCTTATTTCACGTGTTTACTGCCTTACGCCTGCCCATCCTGCATTGCACACTGTTACTCACTCCTCTTACCCACCTGACGCTTGGATGTGAAAATGTGGAATACAAACAGCATTAAGAAGATGTTTACATTATTAATGTTGTGCGAACCATGCCGAAGGATGTTGTACAGTTAAAATAGTGCACACTTTTTAAAATACCCACGTGCACTTATCCACTCACATGCTCACAAACCCATGCATAAAAACAGCTTAAAGTCTGTAAATAGCGCCACACACGCATGCTATGTTGCTGCAGCTGTCGCTGTCTTGCCTTGCTTGTGTCGTGAACACACATATTGAGGCCTTCAGCTTCCTTTTGCAGTGCGGTGCCATCACTCCATAAACCTTGCTCAAATAAACAAGAGAACCCCAGGAAATTCTGGCATGTCCATGGGACAGATTTTTGCACGCAACGTTATGCCAAAAATATCGTGGCGAGTGTCAAATGACTGCAGCCTGACCTCAAACCCACAGGTTTTGCCCCTTTGACCTAGGCCACTATTCGTAAATGTTGCTTTATCATCTCAAAGAATATATAGAAACTTCATGGGGCCTTTATGGATTTGGGACACATTGTTTGCATGAGCTTTGGCACACTCATATGAGCACAATTGATAAGCATGGCTAAACACACAGACTTAGAATACACATGAAAACATTTGGAATAGCGAATCCATACAATACATTGCAATTCATTCTGGATCTTGGTGGTGTATAGCAACATTTGCTTTACAGCCAGGATAGCATTGAGTTGTGACAGTGGAATGAGTTAGACGAGTATTTCAATGAGTGTTTTTAGATGAATAGTTTTAATGCACAAGAATATCTATTGTTTCGCAACCATGTTGCCTCTATCTCCTTTTCTTCTGTGGGTTATCCACGAGTCATGACCAGCCTGTGTTCACGGCATTTACTTTGAGGAAATACGTCATTGCCTCCCATTATCCATAAATGTTTCACGCATAATTGAAGGACATTGGCAAATTCATCCCATTAGCTTCCTTTATTTGCAAAAAAAATGCCCACACATAAATGGAGTCAATTCACAGAACAGTGGTTCAAGCACTGCACTCTGAACCTGATAAACTATACTGCATTCTTTTGCATTAATTGTCTGCATATAAGCCCCCATATGGGCTGCAAACACAGGCATACAACTTGTGGGCCTTGGTAGTATTGTATACCTGTCATCCCCTTATGAGTGCCTACCTTATTACAGACTAATTCAGATATTATTGGTCACCCCGTGCCCTTATAAATCTCAATGCCCATCCTACAAAGTCCCATTACAAGGGAGAAACACAAACAAAGACAATTGTTATGCCCGTATTTAAACGGCTGTACGTGTGGACCTGAAAACTAAATTTTCCAGTATAAGAATATGGGTAAACCGTATGGGTTGACAATTATGGCATTGTGGGAATTCAATATTAACTCGTTACATTGTCCATCATATGGTAGGGCCATTCTTCCATTGACAGTTGTTCCTAGTCACATAGTCGATTAAACAGCAAATGCAAACAAGATCGTTACTTTACGTGGTTGTTTAAAAAGATGTTTGTCACGTGTAATAGTTTTCACGACTTTTGAAATGTAAAGAGTGAAAATTAAAGGAATGTGAAGAGCCAAAAGAGTTAACCAATTATTAAGCCTTAACTAAGTGAAATAATTGTTTTGGATTTATAACAACCCATATTCAAGTCAGCCCACCTAAATGTAATTAAACTGTTTGCGATAATTGTATGCCTTAAATATGTGATGGTAATAACTGTATTAAAAAGTTTGTATGAACTTATTGACTTATGGATGAAGTTTTAGACAAGTTATCGCAAAATAAGTAATTGATAAAAAGAGTACCTTTGCAATTGTCTTGTGTAAAACAGAGTACAAAAGAGGATGATTAACTATTCAAGTGTTAAACTGAACACCGCATTAGTATCTCTAAATAGACGATGTGCACTTTATGTGTACAGTATTTACATGGATTAGTTGTGATGATATGAGTATATTAGTTAATGTTGACACATTTATAGACTTACCAATGGAA
The DNA here is from genome assembly GCA_014621495.2 of Entosphenus tridentatus. Classification (NCBI taxonomy): domain Eukaryota; kingdom Metazoa; phylum Chordata; class Hyperoartia; order Petromyzontiformes; family Petromyzontidae; genus Entosphenus; species Entosphenus tridentatus. The sequence continues at coordinate 20,507,691 of CM025610.2, forward strand.
ATTGTAAATGATTGCATGCATACTTGCTTCGCCATGCTGCACTAAATTATATTAGATTTTTGTCCTGTTCAGACGCAGCCAAAACCCAAAGGGCAATACGAGTCATCAATTACTTTTCATATCTTATATAATCTTTATATTTCTGGTCTAAATGTGAACATGGACCATGAGGAAATGTGTGGTGGTTGTGAAATACATATTCCCATTCATAATCTGGGTTTATTTCAATTGACACATGCACATTCTATGGAGGGATATTGTTGCTTGTGTTAATCTAACGAGATAAAGCGCTAAATGGTATACTCCTAAATTAAAACTCTGCTCTTTACTTTTCCAAGTGAATTTGAAGAGTTAAACTGCTCATGTGGTTTAAAACTGCTTTTTGTGTTTAGTTTCTTGTCCTTCCCCCACATCTCCGAGTAACACGGTTGGCGACGTACAGTGTGAAAGAAGTTCAACATATAGCAGTCCTCGGCTTACGAACACAATTAGTTCCTGATGCCCGTTCATAAGTCGAATGGTCGGAACACAGTAATATACTGTATGTAAATGCCCAGACACACAAACACTTTCTCCCAGCATGAGGCTGACTCATTACATCTCACGGAGGATCGCTCAGCTGAACAAAATAGTGCCTCAGTTCAATTTGCAATTGAGAGTTTGTGTTTTAAATCAACGTTAAAAACAACTTAATGGAATCTGGTTCGTAAGTGCAGGTGTTTGTAAGTCGGGCGTTCGTAAGTTGAGGACTGCCTGTACATGCGTACAACACTTTACACAAGTTTGAGCCATAGAGGTTTCGTTAAGGCCTTTTTTACTGTGGCTTCCAGATACTTGCTCAAGCCACAAAAACACCAAGGCACAGTTATTCTTCACATAACATTTTGGTGATGTCTGGTGCACTGAATACAATAACTATCAAAATTGCAATTGTATTGCTTTGTTGGTTATGTTAGGTACTGTGCAAGATTTGTATATACAAAGTGGCAGATCAATATTTGTGGAAGGGAAGGCAAAACACGATGTGACCTTGCAAGAAGGAAGAGGCCGTTTAAATTGCTGCATTAATGTACATAAGTTAAGTACTGTAAAGTGTGCAGAGGTTTGGTGTTTTTACGTAATTTTTTGAGTGAGCCTAAATTTTATACTTGTTTGTGTTTATAGCACAACAATTCTAGAAAAGTTATCACAGATATAAATTATGCAAGTGAGTTTTCTGCAATGCGAGGGTGAAAGCAGAAAAAGCGAGGTCAATGATGGGATATTCACAAATGGGAGAAACTTGGAAGCATATTACATGACAGAGATAGTATCTTAAATTCAGTGGAGGAATTGTATGCAGGTCTTTATAGCAGAAACATTCATATATCCCAGCAATAAACCTATTCTTCAGATGAAGACGTTCAAAAAGCCACGAAAAAAACAATCTTATGTCCTCAATATTATGCAACCTTAATCATGTATATACATCCCGTGAGAAGTGAACTGGATTATTTTTCATACATAGATTGCTGCCGTTAATTAATTTTCTTTTTAATACATCCATTTCGTTTACTGTCTCTCCAGATGAGGCCTTGGTGTTCGTTCATTTCAATAGTCACTGGCCTTCATTACAGCATACTCCTGGCACTGACCCTACTTACTGGCGCCTCGCCATACCTTAAATACCCACCCACTATCTGAACTATCGCCTTCTCTGAGCACTGATGCTGAATCCTGATAAAGTTCCCTTTGCGTGACTTATCTGCAGCAGAAAACAAATTGTTCAGCCCTTCTCTGCCTTTTTACCAGTCCATACCCTAAACTACCCAGTCTGTCTGCCCCCCACCCCACTCCCCTGACTCTGGCGCCTCATAGTTTTAGGTTTATGGAGAAAATGGAGAGGTGGGCAGAGAATTGTGGTAAAAACTGGTAAAGCCTACCTTGAACATTACATCCACATTTCTTCCCTCTTGCTTTGCAAAAGTGATGATGGGCAGCATTTCAATGGCTATCTCTTTTAGTCGAGCTTATCCTTCCAAAAAAAAAATCTTTTTTTTTAATAGACAAAACTAGTTGTGGAAATTAACAACCAAATAAAGAAATGTATTTAAGCAGGGCATATGTAAAAGTAGATTGATGTCATGGCAATCATTATATAGCATAAAATAAAGGCACCCTTCAAAGATGATAAATGGCAGCCCACATCAATCCAAAGTTTTATTTCAATCTCTAACCGGGAAAGGTCTCCCTAAGGTTTACTCAAACTGCTTTGAGTACAGTACCCAGAGTTGTGAGTGAGGTAAAATCAACAAAGGCAGCCAAGCCTGGGGATTGGCTGGCCATCCATTGAGTAATGGAACCATAGGTAAGTTAACTTTTGCAGTAGTTGTCCCTTATGGTTCACAAATGCTGCATACTGTGGGAGGTCCTTTGTCCTCAAATAATGAAATATATTCAGACCTTCATTGCAATTTTCCTGCACAGCAAGCATGGAAATTATTTGCAAGGTTTTTTGTCCATTTTAAAAACCTTTTTCTGGGTTCCATTATGTAAGCTGGATTAGCCAGTGGCTAATAAACTGTCCATTCTATGAAGCTGCACTAAATTGAGGCTTCTATTCTAGCAGATAGCAGAGCAGATGTTAAAGAGCTAATTCAATTGTGTGCAAAAGTAAATGATTATGCACTTGTGTCATAAATCAGTTTGAGTTATCACGCAATTGGATGCAGCACCAATATATTAATAATCTCTGCACTTATATAGATACCCAGGTATTTATCGCAAACGGTATTATTCCTCAAATTGCTCTCCCGTGAATAACCGAGTATACAATAGTTATCTAATTGAAATTACCCACACTTATAAGTGTCTTTAACAGAAAGCAAAATCACGTGTGAAAACAATGGAAATGATATGTAAAAAATATATATTATACCATACTCTGGTTCTTTCGGTAAAGTCACGTAGGTATAAAATAAAATACGTGACTTTACCGAAAGAACCAAAGTATGGATTCCTGCAGTCACGGAATCTTCAAATCATGATTTTACACCATTTTCAGTATTTAGTGGAAAGAGTGGAGCAGTGACTCAAGGGTTAGGGGGCACTGCGTTTTGAACCCTGTGGCCGCAGGTCCATTTCCAACCCACCCCTAATATTCTTGGCGAGTGATATCTCAACCGGATCTGGGTCCCCCTTCACAAAATTCCATTGACAACCACAACACATTTTTTTGTCCATGAACCACAGTCATAGGCGTCTGCTTTTGCCTGTCGGTCTCTTCGTTGTGCATTCAACAGGTACAACGTTATCTAACTTCCCATAGACCATGTTTTATGAATACTGGGCTGGTATTGTTTTTATTACTGTCATGAATTTTTTATGGATTAAAATGAATTGAGCTTGTTATAATCGTGATCAAATTCTTTCGAGTTTTTTTTATTTAGGCCACACACAGTGCTGCCTTTTCATTTTTTGAAAAGTGGTGCACACTATGGTAGGAATGTTATCCTATTTTGAATTCCATGATCTTTACTTTATCTAATCATTGCTGTATCAATGTTTTAACAGAGTACCATGAAACTACTGTTATCCTAGACCATATTAGCCATACCATACACGATCTGCACACCTCTTTATTTCATGTGTGTGTGTTAAATTCTCCCTATTATCCAAGCCTTCACATGGATAAGAAGTCACCTGGCAGTATCGGCAAAACCATCCTTTTATCCGTGATTATCTTTAGCTGGAGACTATGCACACAAAGGATAGTGAATACACATATTCCATCAACAACACCATGTGAGTAATGTGCATCTGCTTTAATGCCGTGGTAAGGCTTTCTAATGGTTGGTGTTCCGACGTTTTTGCTCGGAGCTTTCGAAACCAAATCCAAGAACAATCTCCCAGCACATGGAGCAAAGCATCTGATATGGTGCCGAAAAATGCGCAGCACAACCATACATCAGAAAGCTAACCAAATAAATGTGTATTTAATTAAACGCGTGTATTATTGAACCTGCTTTTAAGTTTTTGTTTCATTTAAGTAATGTGTTTCTCCATTAGAGGGTAATGTATTATTGGATTTTAGTTAATTATACCTCTTACATTCACTTACAATATTTCTTATTCACCTCCGATTAGCATGGTTGGCTACATATGGTGCGAAAGAAGTTCAACATACATACGTAGATTTCATATCTCCGAAGACTGAAATGCTGAGGTTTTGTTGAACATGCTATTCCCCATTATTGACCATTTTTTTACGAACGACAATAGTGTTCTTGTTTACTGTGCTCAGTGTACAAAAAAAGTTGACCCAAAGTGAAAAGGCATGAGAGATTTTAGGCGGTGTGTCGTGTGAGCTTTACTTGACCTTTGTCTCGGTGTTATCAGTGATCTGATATGTAGGTGAGTGTTAAAAGAACCATGAGTTTCCTGCAGACACACACATGAGTCCTTGGTATGTTCCTCCCTTTGAGACACTTGTTTATCTGCCCAGTATTTACAGAATGGGTGAGTGGTCTTGCAGTACAAATGGTACAAAACGAAGCAGATCACATTGTTATATACTGCCTCTGTGCTGGAAATATTAGGTGCTTCACAAAAAAAAGGCCATTTCTTTTCAATAATAATCAATGGCTTGTGCATGCGAGGGTGTATTAACGGTATCTTTATTTATATATTGACACAACCGCACAAATGTGCAATCTTTTTCGATTTAAAGCGTTCATGACTGCAGGGATTCATCTCCTTGGTTCTTTCGGTAAAGTCACGTAGAATGGAAATAATAAAATAATAAAAATGAAACATAAAATAATTCTCACGACGTTTCGGCCACAACCCAAGCAGCCATCCTCAGGTGAATGATTTTATTATGTTTTATTTTTATTATTTTATTCTTTCCATTCTACGTGACTTTACCGAAAGAACCAAGAAAATGTGCAATCGTTTAGCTTTGCCACAATTTATTATTTCTTGGTTCATTATATAATTCTTGACGGACACTACTGTTCTGCAATCAGCAAGTAAACAGATTAATTATTGATGTTTGTAAAACTTGCATTTATATTATGCTCATAAGTTAACAGTATGTCTTGTCTTCTTGGTCCTCTCGGTAAAGTCACGTAGAAGGGAAATAATAAAATAATAAAAATAAAACATAATAAAATACAATTCTCACGACGTTTCGGCCACAACGCAAGCAGTCGTCCTCAGGTGAAGAACAGGTCTGTCGGAAAGACAGCGTCTGAATGTGTTTCCGATAGACCTGTTCTTCACATGAGGACGGTGCTTGCGTTGTGGCCGAAACGTCGTGAGAATTGTATTTTATTATGTTTTATTTTTATTATTTTATTATTTCCCTTCTACGTGACTTTACCGAAAGAACCAAGAAGATGAATCCCTGCAGTCACGAAAGCTTTAAATCTAAAGTATGTCTTGGTTCAGTTTTTGTTATCCTATGCGAGAGCCTCATAGGTAGTTTGTCCCTATGCCAGACAGGGGACAATTGCTGTGAACTTTCACTAGCTGTGATATGTTCTAACAATAGCAATCATGTTAATACTTTTATAGGAACTGGAAGTGTGTTTTTGGGCTTAAATTATCTGTAAATCTTGAAACAGTGTTTTCCTTAATATAACCTTATCAGCAATATAAAGTTTCCTAATAGCAGCCCATTGTAAATTTGTGTATATGGGTTGGATTGTAGGATGCTTGGGTCTAATGCTGCTGCATGCTTTCTGGTAATGCTGTAAAGGACATTGTGCCGCTCGGGGTACCCAGATGTTAATAGATAGGACTCAAGAGGTGTTGGACAGGCAATATTTTTCCGTCTCTGTCCCTAGACTATGGATACCTCTCGGCTTTTGTTGGTTACATTTAGGTGGATACAGTGATAGAAAAACAGTACAAAATAATACATAATACATTTTTGAGAAATATAATGCGAAATATTTTTTTCGAAACTTCCCAATGGTTGGCACAACCACCGATTGGAGAAGTCCTTGGGGTTTTGTCATGGGATTTATGTCATACATAGATATTTGGCTTGCAAATCATAGATTGATAATAATAATGCAATTTATAACGCGCGCAAATTTGCGGTCATAACGGCCGCAACTCAGAGGCGCAGAGCCAAGCTCATAGAGTCGCTCGAAAGCGTGGTTATAGAGGTGAGTTTTTAAGTGTCTCTTGAAGGAGACAATTGAGGTGATGCTGCGAATATGCAGAGGGATAGTGTTCCAGACTGTTGGGGCTGCCAACGAGAAGCGACGCATAGACGTGACCATCCTGGATCTTGGTATCAAGAGGAGGTCGTGAGTCGCGCTGCGCAGCATCTGCCGTGTGCTGAGCTGCAAGTCGTCAATAATGAAGAAAGGTACGGCGGGCGGGCAGATGTGAAGGCATGGTGGCGGAGGCAGGCGATCTTGTATATGACCCTGCTGGCGATGGGTAGCCAGTTGAGGGCACGGAGACAGGCAAGTGAGCCGAGACGGGGATAAGTGTGGCCAATGACGACGCGTGCTAGGTTGTTTTGTAGTCTTTGAAGTTTTTTTAGGTTGCCAGTGGAGGTCCGGACTAGGACGGAGTTGCAATAGTCGAGGCGAGACCCAACTATGCAACATGCCAATGTGTTGGAAATTTCAGTGGAGATGAGAGGACATAGGTGTCTGAGAGCCTTCAGGTGAAAGTTACATGAACCGATGATATGATTGGTTTGACGGTCGAAGGATAAAGTTGAATCTAGGATGACACCGAGGTAGCTGAAGTGATCGGTGAACCTGATGCTGTGACCAAAGATGTGTATGTGTGTTGGGAGTGCTGATGAGTTGAGACATTGCTTGGTACCTAACATGATGGACACTTACTTTTTATGATTAAGGGCTAGGTTGTGTGCAGTGAACCATTGTTGCAAGGCGGTGGTACATTCCGAGAGCCTCTCGAATCCAGATGCATTGCTATAATCGATGGCGGTGAATAGAATAGTGTCATCCGCGTATGAGTGGTGCTTAACACCGAAGCTTGCGATGAGCCAGACGATCGGGGAAGTATAGGCTGTGAAGAGCAGGGTACCTAGGACGGAGCCCTGGGGAACCCCGCATAATGCTTTTGTTTCAGGCGATGTGGACGTGCCCACCCTGACTGAAGATTGCCAGTCAGAATTATACAAAACTATCCACTTGAGTGCTGAGCCACATATACCGAAGTCGGATTTCAGGAGGAAAGTAAGGAGCAAGTGGTTGACGGTGTCAAAGGCTGATGAAATGTCCAGACTTACAAGTGCAACAATGGAGCCAGAATCAATAATCGTTAAAATGTCATCGAGCACTCTAGTGAGTGCTGTTTCTGTTGAGTAGTTTTGACGGTAAGCTGACTGGAAGCAGCAGTAGTTTGGGGAGGAGGTGATGTGGGGTTTTTGCTAGGCGAGGGCTAGTCGTTCAAGGAGTTTAGAGAGGTTCGAGAGATTAGTGATGGGACGATAACTAGATGGGTCATCCGGGTTGAGACTTGGTTTCTTTAACAAGGGGGAAACCAGGCCAGATTTGAGGTTGGAGTGAAAACACCCCATAGAGAATAAGGCATTTGCAATGTTCCTGATCATGATGGCGAGTTCCGGAGCACATTACTTGAACAAGGAACCTGGCAGCACGGCGAGTGGAGATGACTTCAATTGAAGTGATTCAATTAAAGAGAAAACGTATTTTGTCGACACCGGCTTGAGCGTAGTTAGAAAGGTGTCTAGTTGAATGCTTACAATTTCAGAAAACTGGAGCGGGGTACAATGGTGAGATGTGTGGATAGACGTGCTGGAGTTTGCGATGGTGATCAGCTTGTTGGTGAAGTAAGTATTAAAAGAGGTGGCAAGTTTCAGTGAGGCCAGGGGATCGCTAAGGTGAGGGACCATGGTGCTACCAGGATGTAGAAGATCCTTGAGGGTTTTCCATAGAATGCGCGGTTTTCCGGTTGCTGTTTTGATGCGTTCTTCAATGTAGGAAGAACGTGAGACAAGGATACATTTGTTAGTTTTCCTGCAGGCAACTCTGTAGGCAAGTCGATCAGCAGGTAGACCACTGCGGGATGCGATAATTTCAAGGTGCCTCCTTGTTCGCTTAGCAATGATGGCGTCTCTTGAGAGTCAGTGAGTGTCGTGGGAAGACTGCCTAGCGGTTCGTGATTTTAATGGAGTCAGTTTGTCCAGTGCCGCCCTCATGTCAGCTTCTAGTTGGAGAGCGCAGATGGTTGGATCCGATAATGGGAATAACATTGAAGGCGAATTTGCGAGGTGGTGTAAAGCAGAAAACTCGATACCCTTGAAATTACTGGAGTGGCGGGTGAATTTGATGGTGATTTGCTTGGGAATTTGAAGGGAAAAAGTATGAGGCGGTGGTCGGAGTAACCAGTTTGGAAAACTCCCAGTGCAGTGATGCGTCGATGCTGTTGGGGTTCCAGAACCAGATCAAGCAAGCTCTCAACATTTGTTGAGGAAGCTCTGGTGGGGCCTCAGTTTGTGATGATCAGGTTATGGCAGGCCAAGGTTGACTCAAGGTGACTCAATGAAGGCTGGGATATTGCCGTGGCAATTAAAGTCTACTGTAAGCACGAGCCTGTGAGATGGGTTAGGAATGAGGTAAAGGAATTCCAAAAGCTCGTTTAAGAAGGTATTAATGCTGCCATCTGGAGGGCGATAGATGGAAATAATGGAAAAGCACTCGTTAGTAGTGAGGGATATGAACTGGACCTCAAAGGTGGCGCCATCGGCAGATAGAGCTCTTTAATAAAGGGGTTGTTGACAGTTTGATTTGGCTGAATGCCATAATGCCCTACAAAACATGTTTTTTTAGGAGATCTTTTTTTATGAATGCATGTGTTCATAATATGATTGGCTGAAGTGTAATTAGATGCTGTTTTGTTATTTACATATTCTGGGCCAGGCTTTCAACAGGCTTGGGTACCCATACAGTCTATAAAGCGTTAAAGGGCCTCTTAAAATGTTGTGTATCCATGTGAAAAAACATGGCAGAATGCACATGAAGACATTAATAAGGAGATGCTTTGTTTCCCCCCCCACCCCTCCAGGCTCTCAATGGCTTTGTGTTGGTGGTGACGGCTGAGGGACTGGTCTTTTACGTCTCCCACACCATCCAGGAGTATCTGGGCTTCCATCAGGTTGCCCTTGCCAAAAGATCACAATTCACACACCGCCCGCTCTAACCTGTACTCTACTAAATGGCTATAGTCACCCCATGGCTGTTTGATGTAATAGCCAGGAATGCACGATCTTGTTCCCTCAATATGTAAACACCTCACTCCTGTTTAGATAAGCCATTTTATAAACACGGTTTATTTTTTTACGTAATGAAAACAGATATTTTTTACTGATAGTATGGAAATGTTTCCGTAGATCTTTTGAAGTTTATTGTAAAAGAATGGCTTTGTTTTTTCAAATGTAGTAGAGCCTTTGTGGTTTTACGAAGGGCTCAAATCACGGTTGTCACTGTTTTGTGAAGAATGTCAGCATGTTGGATTCAGCGAGTGGGCACGTATGAGTCGCATTTTCTGCATGGGTCCTGGATTTGAGTTCAACCCTCAACGAGAAACGTCAGCACAATCTTTGTGGTTCAACTGAAATAGGTCCCATGCAAGACACCCCTGCACGTCCCTCACCACTTGCCTCTTTCTGAACGATTTTGCCGATGTTGTCCTGGCATATATAACATAAGCACAATCCTTTAGGAGTGTATTTTTTTTATTATTGCGACTCAACACGATGTCCAGGATAAAGCAACCAGTTACAGCACAGGTGGAGGGGGGGCAGGTTTTTGGGGGATAGAAACTCTGCCAGTAAAAACCCGAGATCCGGGCGCACCAGGGGCTTAACGAAGGGGGGAAAATCGAGCTCTCTGTCCCACCCAGGTGGGGACCGCAAGCCAGAACACGAAAGCTTGTATGGGGAGGGAAGGATGGGGAAAGAAAACTAACATAATTAGGCAAAGGGGGGGGAGGAGTTGGCACTTTTAAATATAAATTTTATTAATGAGGCCCTCCTAATGGCGTGTTGATCATGGGGGTAGTTTTACCATATTTCACCACGCTGAACTATACAGGTTAGTGAAGGGATGCCCAGGACCGATTAAGATCTCACCACCGATAGCCACGCTCAGGAATTTGACTCTCATCGCAAATTTCATATTGCAATGCGCTGACCAGTACACCATTGCTCCACTGCAGTTTATGTGTAAATATATTTCTGGAATATATAAAAACAGTTTCACTATAAATAATTAATTTAAATTGTATGTTTAGAAACTAGGTTCGAAGCTTTCGTGACTGCAGGAATTACTCTTTGGTTCTTTTGGTAAAGTCATGTAGAAACTAAAATAATAATAGGATAGGACGTTCCAATTCCATTCATTCTTACCTGATGATTCTGCAAACATGACTGCTTATGTACATATTTACAATGATTAAATAGTATGATATACATGTAGAAAATATTGCATAAACATTATTGCATTTTTCCATAGACACAAGCAAATTCAGTAATATCCGATTTAAGCCTCCCACTTTTAGATCGTTTTGCAAATACATCACCACTTTATTATTAATGCCGCTACCTGATTTGCATCGCCTCAACACACAATTAGCTTTGCTGACAGCATCGTCCGTCCTTCCTCGTATCCGTCGCCTCTCAACCTTCGCCTCCACCTACTCCTCTGTAAATGCCTTCGATTTACATTGTTTGAGATTTTCTTCGTGGCACCGCTCAGGGACGCATCCCCAACGTAAACCGGGGGGTAATACTGTATAAAGGTAATTTTGTTGCAATATGGTTATATTTCTTAAGGTACTACTTCGTCAAATATCTATGCTACAATGATGTAAACTAGTCTCTCATTGTAGTAAGTACTTGGGTTGCAGGCCACAATCTCTTACAGACACATGCTGCTACATATTTTTCTCACCAGAATATCTGGCCACCCAGGTACTCCTATGATGTTACTTCCTGCACACACAGCTGCCACACACACATGGTGAATGCCGAACTTGATAGCCATGGTCACCATTCGTTGAGGCTGAGATTTATGGGTTCTTTGCCGTGTGCACTGTTTCGTGGATGTAAACCTTTAAGAATGCTGCAGTTTGAAACCTGTAATTTGACCTCTTAATGGGGGCCGTGATGGAAGAAACACACTTCTTTTACCACAGTAATGCATGTTAACCAATATAACGCATGAGGTTGGATTTGTGTAGTCTCCAAAATCCCTAGTTGAAAGTGTTTTACGACATTTACAGCAGGCACCCAGCCTTCGAGATCAACTGCTAACAATTTGGCCAGAGAAAAAGTTATTTTAACATTGTAAATGTATTTGAAGTCTCACTTGCCATGTTGTAAGGAATGCCCTCTTTGGATGTTTGGCCATTGTCTTATTAAGTATTTATTAACATACGGGGGGAAACCAAAGTGCCCAGAGAAAGTCTGCCTTTATCAGAACTGCTGATGTTTTTTTAGAACTCCTTTCTTCAGAACTGCTTTTTGTGTTTATTTTATTGTCCTGCTCCCGCAACTCCGATTGGCATGGTGTGAAAGAGGTTCAACATACATACATACATCAGGGAATAACACTCAACAATCTTTAAAGCTAATTGAGCTACCCACTTGCTGTGGTTACATTCTGTGTGATCTGCCTGCCAACCTTGCACCCATAGCATTGAATCATAGGCATGTGCCACCGTGCATGACGTCGGCTATTAATATTAGCAGGTTGCATGCAAAAGGCAGGATGTACTGCATGGGGGTTGCTTTTCTCATGATGTTTCTCGTTGGTGTGCAGTGCGACGTGGTCCATCAAAGTGTATACGAACTGGTCCACTCTGAAGATAGATACGAGTTCCTTCGACAACTCCATTGGGCTCTCAAGCCACCACCAGCAGCCAGAGAGGCACACAAAGATGGTTCAGGTATACATGGCAGCTTCAGAATTGCAATTAACAAATGCCTTTGTTTGAAAGTTGCACTTCAAATTGAGCAGTGGCCTTGTGACTGTTTGTGTGAATATATATACACACATTTAATGGCAAACCAAAAACTGGCCTCTGTATTTTGTGAAATTGTATTTGGTGAAAAAGGATTTCCCTGTCTTTGGCTCAAGGGCTGCTCAGTTTGGTGCGTATAGCTCATATCCACATTAACCAGGGCTTAGTATAACTGGATGGATGCAATGTATGATATGACTTTGTTGGGTTGATTAAACGACGTGTTTTACTCTCAATATCCTACATAAAGGATACTGCTAATGAAACATAAAGTAATGTAGTGGCCTATTGGCATCTTTGTAATTTACAGAATATTTGTTTAAAGGCATAGCAAATGTTTTGTCTACACATATAACATAGTTTATTGTAAATATGACTCCGCAATGAGAGCATGGATATTGGTTGTGACCGAGCCACAGTTCTGAGTGGGTATGAAATGTGAGTTAATTATGTTTTTGTACGATATAACATTTGTGGTTGGATGGTATGACCAGTTTCCTTAAATAAAAAAATATGATTTACCATCGTGTGACAGAGCAGTCACATATGTTGTACGGAAATACCGAAGGAGAAGGTACAATGATGCCAGGCTTGCTGTAACACAGCCCATTAAAAATTATAGTTTCTACTGTGTGCACCTCTCCATTTGCCATTGTACAAATATGTAATCCATGTACATAGAGTTGTGACGTATGTACATAGTACTATAGGGCTGTTATATTTGATGAATCACTGAATAGAGAGGATACAATCCAAATACAACCACATTGCTTTTCGCCTTTCCTTGTGATTTATTGCATGGGGCAACAGATTAAATCACCTGTTTTTGTTTATATTGAATTTCCTTTCGGCTTGCATTTTATTGCACTGATACGTGATACAATATTTGTACTAGCTTATGGAAAGTCACAATAACAATCCACTGTATGCTTAAAAAGGGCACCTTTTAAAACACTCATCTATCCTTGGGATTTTTCTAGTGTTCCTCTTATGTAATTGCACATTAGAATTACAGCTTGAAAACAGAACATAAACTCACTGAGGATACGTATAGCAGTATTATGTGGGCCACATATTGCAGTGTTTCTGGATTTGCTGTACATTGCATTTGTTCTGCTTTTAAGCTGTGTACGCATCTCACAATTTGAGCTTGATACAATAACTTTTGAATCCTAAATGTAATTTGTAGTAAAGGAACAGGCTTTTGAATGGTTAGTCATAGGTTAATTGATCAGATTGAATTTCTAGGCAGGCCTCTGTTTTGTGTTGATTAGATTTGCCTAAGCTGTCCCATAAATGGTTTGCTTCCTGCAGTGCCTGTATTCCACATCTAATTGACCAGTCACATGTGGATCTGTCTTTTTGCTGTGTTTTTTTATTCTTCTCTGGAGCTCAGCAGGAAAACAACCTTTTGGAACTATGGCATATATTAGGTCAGCTTGTGCCATGATGCTCTAAGGCTGATACACCTTGTTGCCTCACATTGTGCTTTGGTGATGAGACAATCACGAGACAGTATAATATGTCACCCAAGATGATCGTTATTTATTATCTGCTTGTGTGTGCAGGTGACCAGGATGGCAGCACCTCATCAGTGGCAGTATACAACCCACAGCAGCTACCGCCTGAAAATTCCTCCTTCCTCGAACGCCAGTTCATTTGCCGCTTTCGCTGTCTACTTGACAACTCCTCTGGCTTTCTGGTGAGATGGCATGTGCCCACACGAGTGGCTTCCAAAACAAACTTGTGTGAGCTCACATTTAAATTTCTTTGAGAGACATCTGATGCCAATTATGTGCGCATGTGTGTGTGCAACTTGTCTTTCACTGGAATTCATGATTTCTCCACATACTGACAAATATTCAATGAATATAATTTATAATATAATTTACCCACAATGTCTTGTCTGTATGTATGTTGAACTTCTTTCGCATCGTACAGAGCCAACCACGCTAATTGCAGGTGCGGGGGAAGGACAACAAACTCTAATGCAGAAATAACGAGACAGTACATTTTTGGTAGCGTTTGGCACGTGTAGCTTGGTTTTTGGTCGTGTTTGGTAGCATTTTGAATGTGTAAGAAAAGCAGACTATCCTGAGAAAACCCACGACTAAGGTGGTGACACTGAGCACTGCTATCTCCTGGCCTTGCAAGCCCCATGCCGACAACATCTGGCAAACTCCCAGTGGTCAGTACTCAACAAATGATTGGCCGATCCTGTGTTGACAGTGTTGCAAAAGCACAAATAACAAAACGTTAAACACCTTTGTCAATAGTCTTGTCTTAAAAGAACAAAATGTATAATAGGCAACCTTTTGGGCGATGGCTTTACAGCAGATACAAAGAGTACTGGCAAGTCTCCAACCTGCTTAGCTTCTTCGACTCCATAAGGGTGATACGTCCAGAATTTTCTCAAACCTTTTTCGCCTTGTCTTTCACGAGTATATAAACTAATTGTGACAAAGTATGATGCTTTGGTTTTAAGGATGATTCTTTGGTCTGAAGGAACTATATATACAACATAATATCACCACACATTGTCTTCATCAACAATGATCCTCTGTTTCCATCCATAAGTTGAAGGGTCTCAATGCTTTAATGAGTGTTGGATTCTCCATTTGGTGTCGATAGAAACACGGTGGTAATTCCACATTCCTACAGTGGAGGATAACCACTGTTGATTGCCCCACAAATTGATACTTTACCAATCCTGCAGGGGTAATAGACCGAGTCAACTCCCAATTGAGATTTTAACTCATGAATGTCTAAATGTAAGTCAAGCAGTTGACCACAGTATTAGTTGGGCCAATATGGGTTTCTTGAAACCAAATATGCAAAAAAACAAGTTACTTCGTAGGCATGTGTCAATGACCAACAATAAAATGTGGAGCTCTCATCCACCCATGCATTACAACTGATCCCCCGTGCCAGCATTTACACGCAAGTTTGCTCTCTGTACGCGCCAGGCTTTGCAGATGCAGGGACGCCTCAAGTTCTTGCATGGTCAGAACCATCGTTCGGCGGATGGGTCCCTTCAACCCGCGCAGCTGGCGCTGTTTGCAGTCGCCACCCCTCTCCAGTCGCCCTCTATATTGGAGATCCGCACCCGCAACATTATCTTCCGCACGAAACACAAGCTGGACTTCACGCCCATCGGTTGCGATGCCAAGTGAGCATTGTCTACTGGGCACACAATCACGTAACCATACGACGACTTGACAGTTGATCATGACTCGGGGGTTATGATTCCATGCAACAATCAATGATTCTTGTCTAATTTTTGGCCATCTTGTTTGTATTGTTTCTAGTTTACCTCTGACTCGTCCGTCCAGTTGTCTTTGCTCAATTAGACTCAACGAAACATCAGCATGTGATTCATTTGATTTGTATGAATTTTAATCATGTCTAACTAACATGATTCAATGCATGCATCCTGAGCATGTGAACTGATTATAATAGATACCTCAATGGATGATTACATGGCTACTAAGAGAGCCCAATAGTTAAGTTTGACTACGAGTCAATTTGCATGGAGCTTATGGTTTGATTTTAAATGCGGCTCAGTCATTTTTCTGTGTAATTGCTTTTGTCTGCAGTTAAGTTGATGTTAAATACCATTCGTGTCATGTGCTACTTAAGAACATTACTTATTGTTAATTCCTCCTGCGTCATTTAATTGCCTATGGTTTAAAATGTTCCTCTATTTAAATCAAATTAGGAGTCAGACTAATACAACATAACCCATTATATGGAAAATCTAATTAAAAAAATTGACAATGAGCATAACATGTTAATCCAGAGTAGTTTTGGCTGTTTTTATGACGTGATGGTGGGAAGCTTTATTGATTTATTTAATATACATATGGTCTTTTGTCGTTCTGCCGACACTATGTGAGTAAATGGGGATTGTTTGGCTGCGCTCCATCACGCTGGTCAACGCGATTTGGTAAAAAGAGGGGGCCCAGAACTGGCTCGGATAACCGCACGTCACTGTTAGGAGTGGCAGGCAATCAATCTGGGAGTCGCCGGGTTCACATTTGAGCACGCTGCGCTCGTCGCTGTGTTACGGCTCCATTGTTAATTGACCGATGTGTGTTTGTTTATAGGGGACGTATCGTACTTGGCTACACTGAGCTGGAGCTCGCCATGCGTGGCACTGGATACCAGTTCATCCATGCCGCCGACATGCTGCATTGTGCCGACAACCACGTGCGAAGTGAGTAGCGGTTAGCACAGCCTGTGTGTCAGAGTGAATGATGATTGGCTTCGCGCTTCAGACGATGTGTTCATCACTTATTCCGTGGCCAAAATAAATTACAGAAAGCTTATGTTGTTATGATGATTATTTTCCTTAGGTGGTCCAATTGAAAACGCTTTCTGCTTTTGTAATTTTATTTACAATAGTATTGATTTTGGTAATATGTCAGCATGCCAATAATCACTTGTCTGAGCATCATTTACATGTTTGAAATGTCATCATTCTTAAAGTATTAAACTGCATATATGAAGGATTATATTAAAAGCAAGGTGGAATGTAAAAATTGCTTGAAACATGAGGCACATATATTTTGTTATGAGAAAGTGTTGTTACCAAAAACCATTGCTTGTATACAATGTTGAATTGGTAAATATAGATTGGATATATTACACCGCTTCACTCCAGAACTGTTGTTGACAGCTAAATGCTAAAACACATTATGCCAATAAAAAAATACTCCCAAATCTTCAAGACAGCAGTTAACATATCTGGCGTCTTGCTTCCAGTTAAAATAGCCTATAGCCCGTCTAAGAATGGGTGTATCGCAGTAAATCTGAAATATTAAATCAAAAATAATGTTCCGCTCATGATTATTAATAATAGCATTACGGAATTAGCGTGACATCAGGGTCCTGGATTTTTACATGTAAAAAACAAAATGTGTCAAAGTGTAAGTGATCGGATTGAGCTGAGTGCGATGTTTTCTGCTCTGCCCTGTTTGTCAGTGATGAAAACTGGGGAGAGTGGCATCACCATCTTCCGGCTGCTCACCAAGGGCAACCGCTGGGCTTGGGTACAGGCCAATGCGCGCCTCGTCTACAAAAACGGCCGCCCAGACTACATCATAGCAACACAAAGGCCACTCAGGTGGGCCATGCTTTGACCTAGTTGCATTGTATTGGAGGACATACGTTTGCTCTTAGGTAGTCAGGTGGCATGCCAAATGTTGCCCCCTCAAGACACTCGGTCCCACTGCACTGAAATCAATGGGTTAAAATCCCAGATACAAAGACACATATCTCCCATATAGCCTTAAAAGACTGTTGGGGCAAGTGCTGTTAGCGAGCACCTACGAAGGCTACCACGGCACATGAGGGGGTGGGGTGGCCAGCACCACGCCCGGCTGCCTTTGTCTCAGGTACTCATTTGAAACTGAGTGGACCTAGGGGAGGCCCAGGACCAGTTCAGATAATCATCACCGGTGTTGACCATGAGCGGTAATCAAACTCGAGTCACCGGGTTCGTAGCGCAGCTCGCTAACCGTTGCACTACCGTTCAGCACAAATAGTTATACAAAGACACGCCCAAAGAGACGTGTCTATCAGTATCTCCATGTGAGCAACAGCGATTATGATACAAAGAAGCACTCGCAGAGATATACACATATATAGTTAGTGTATTATTGCACTTGTAACTGTACCTTGCTGGGGACAGCAAGTAATTGAAAACTCACGTGATATAATACGTAAAAAAATTGTGCTCAAATACTGCCATTGTATCTTTGTGAAAAAGGTAACATTATATGCTCAGCAGCTTTTACTTTAAAGTGACCACATTTTCCACTTTTAAATGTGGCAAATAAACAAGAATGTTGTCGAAAATGTTGCTTGTTAGTGGAAGTTGCAGACAGTTGTAGGCTTACACGATGCTTATTTGTGCTCCTGTAGCAACGAGGAGGGAGAAGAACACCTGCGCAAGAGGGCACTGCAGTTTCCTTTCGCCTTCACGACCGGTGAAGCGATGCTCTACGAAACAGGCTTCCTGCCCCCGGAGATGCAAGGGAACCTTCCCCCGAAAGATGAAAATCATCTGTTAATCAAGAGGATGAGCAGCGGGAAGAATTCTGAGTGGGACAAGAAGGTGGATCCCAGCTCCCTGCTTGGTGCCATGATGCAGCAGGATCAGACCGTGTATGTACGACCACCAGCCACTGAGAGTCGTTTTGCCACGGACTTGGCAGGAGGTTTAAGCATGCCTAGCTTCCTGGCAGAGTCTTCACACAGCGTCGGTCAGGCATCTGGGTGGAATGGAGGCAAGGGCAGCTTGTTAAGCTACGTGAAGATTGAGTCTGATGTGGAGAAAAGCCTCTCTGGACCAAGTTCATCGGATTCTGGCTTTCAAGTGCCAGACGAATTGAATGATATTTTGGAAACACTGGGCCTAACCATAGATGACATTGAGTTACTTGAGGAGGAGGAGAAACAGCTGATGATGGATGTGGATTGTACACCAGACCTTGAGAGTATTATTTCAAATGATGATATCCTTTCTTTAGTCCAGGAGTCACTCAATAAAAACAACTACCTGAGGGTACAACAGCCACAGATGCGTCATGGAAGCAGCAATGATTCCAACATGCAAACATTTGAGAACTACTTGCAACCTTCACAGACATTCAACGGAGGGGTACAGTCTCATCTTCCAACACAGAAAATGCATCCGTATGGACAGTTTGGTGCAATGCCTGCTGATGGCATTGAACAAAAGTTTAAAGTCCCATGCAACATGCCGGGTTCAACAAGTACAAGTGGAACACAACCTATGTCCATCCAGAATGTCAGCATGCAAAACACTCCGTTTGTAAGTTCTGTCCAGAATTCTCAAAATGGTCCACTTCAATGTGCAACACATAATACTGTGTTTCAAAGTGGAATGAGCCAAAATATAGTGCAAGCCACAACCAGGAAAAGTAACATGCCAGGTCAGCTATCAAACTTGCAGCCTCAGGACTTCAAAGGACAGCCTTGGGGCACCATGCATGCACAAAGTCAAGATTTTGCAAACACGATGCAAGGCCACTTTGTCATGAATGGAAGTGAAGGGCAAAATGTATCAGCAACTCAGAGCTATAGAGACAGGTTTCCAGGACAAAGCATAACTTACAATGAAACAATTAAATATGGAGTCTTTTCCCAGAATCTTGTTAATGGTGTACCGCCACAGAACCCAATGGGTGGAGTCACTGTCCAAAGTCCAGTCAGTGCCATGCAGGTTGAAAGTCCACTGAATAGTCTTCCGGTTCAGAGTGCATTAAATACAATTCATGGCCAAATGCAAATGAGTAACCCAGTAGTGCAAAGTCAAATAGATGCTGTACCAACGCATGACAGTGCTCTTGAAAACATTTTATCCAAAAACTGCATGCAAACATCATTGGTTGGTGCTGAACCACAAGGCACCTGTGACTGGCCTCGTAAGACTCATCCGCAAAACATGCATGTGCAGCCAATGGAGTTTCCTGGAGGACATACTGCAAACTTTAATGGGACAGTCGGCCACAGAGAGTTCAGTGCACCACAGCAAATGTGTAGTACTGGAGTAGCAGTTCCTTTACAGCAATCGTCATTTCCCGGCCAATCCCAACACTTCCTGGGCTACTCCACAGACTCGTCGCAGTTGGGAAATGCAAGGAACCAACAAGTAAACTCACACCAGTATAACAACAACCAGCAGCATCATCCTCTCCAGCATCAAGGCCAATATGAGGAAAAACGTATGGCTCCCTGCAATTTCCAGATGCAGAGTTCCTGTCCGCCAGCCAATCAGCAACGACTCACTACTGAAGAGGTGAGATTCTTAAAGACAGGGGAATTGTATGAGCGATGCTCTCTGAGCAACTGCAAAAGTTATTTATTTACAAGATATTTGCCTTGTATTGCTTGCTTCTGCAGATATGTGTACTTAGGTGTGCAAATTAATTGATACATTTTTTTTATAATGTAGGTGAAATCATGAGGACATTCACTTACTTTATTGACAAAACCACTGAAACCTCATCACAGACTGCCTCCTTGTTGGGACATTTATTTGTATCAACATTTTAAAAATAAAATAGAAATGATAGATGCAGAAATGCTAGGCATTTAAAAATATCTAATTAGCAGAGCCAATTTTTTTCCTTCATAGAACTGAAATACATATTAGCCATATACCCCATTGTGTTGAAGTGCAAGGACACCTATATCACCAGCATGAAAAATACAACTCTCTTGCCAAGATGTGAATTATGGCATAGTATTATGGAATAAACTCGAAACTACGCAGGAGGATGGAAACCACATGGTGAGTTTGGCGACTGATCTCATACATTTGACCATCAGCTTCATGAAAATGCCTTACCGTGCAAGATATGCGTGCACACACATATACAGTCCACACTGTACGTATGTGCGCACATAAATCTTTGTTTATTCATATATTTAGCAAAACCCTGTCACAAGTAGGATTTAGTTTCAATTGTGTGGTGATCCAGCAAATTATGAATGTTGGCTTTCTATTGTGTTTTAATGCTACATACAAAATAGGCAATGTCATGGGTTGCATTGTCAGACTTTTACACCCACCCATTCACCTTCAATTTGAAACGCATGTGTACTGTGCTTCCGGTGATATTAGTAAGTTTGGAAACAAAGTAACTTGCCAATGCAAAAGTGGAGAGATTTGTTTTGATAACTTTTTCTAAATTATATCATTATTATTGATCTTCAGGTAAAACTTTAGGATTATGGAATTGGCAGCACTGGCTTATGACCACCAAGGCAGATATGAGCACTGGGCCTTGCTTATTTGTGCAGGGAGAAACAATGGCTTTACTGTAAAAAGCCATAGAAACCCGAAATTCCACTGGGTTATCAGAATCCTAGCCATAGACAGGTGTTGTGTATGGATGGGACATGGGAAGAAAAACACCGAAATATCGGACACTCAAACATCGGGTCAAAAAAGTTTTAATTAATCCTTTACAGGAAAGAGTTATTTGAAATATTCAAGATCAATGTTTAATATAGAATAAAATAATGAATAATTAATACAATAGCAAAACGTATACTCAAAAGACCGATGTTGCACGATCAACACTCAATCAACAATGAACTTACATCTACTTTCCAGAATGTCAACTTTAAACCTATCTATAGTACTGTCAATGACGACACGTTGTTTTAATCAAATAGCTTAAATATATACCAGCCTTTCAGCGTGAAAAACTAAACAGAAACGAATTTCTTTAAAAAAGCTTTTTGTGTTTAGTTTGTTGTTGGCTATGTACGGTGCGAAAGAAGTTCAACATACATGCATATAGCAGTTCGATAAGAGACATTCGGCCATCGGGGATCCTAGTCTCTGCACCACCTGGGTTAAAGGGAGCTTGGGGTGGGGGGTGGCGTCTCACTGTCGGCACACATGGTATTATTGTTGCTGTCAAATGGCGGCAAGTCACTTGTACATAATTTATTACCAATGCAGCTTAAGCATTAATTTCACTGAATGCTTGCTTCACGTCTTGACTCGTTGCTGATATTGCAAGTGCAGTGTTGGCTTAAGTGCTGCTGTGATGTGAAGTCACACGGTGGCTGGAGGTTTTGTCCGTAATTCGATATGTTGACAGGGGAAAGATTGTGATATGAAATGAAGCAAAAAGTTGACCTGTCTTGAATTGGTAGTTGGCAAACAATACATACATATTCCAATCATGTCAACATTACCAATGATTAATTTCAAAAAGTTGTGTTGTGAGACACCACTTGGTCAGGAATCAGATTGTGTTGTTGTGAACAGCTAACTGTGATGAGCTACAACTGTAAATGCATCTTGAATGTAAAATGTTTGGACTCCTGTATTACAAAACGTTTCCTGCAGAAAAAAACATGCTTTGTACTCACGAGACTTTATATGAATGTGTTCCGAAGGCTTAAAAAAAAAGATCACTCAAGCCACGCCTTTTTTGGTAGAGTATTTTTTTCTTCAATAAGAGGTTTTTCAAGAATGAAACCTGTTCAGAAATACAATGGTTGATACATTTCTCAAGACAGTTTATAGACACACCAGAAAAGACACACAGCAATAAGCACGCAGGCATACTTGTGTTGCCCATTCACATTCATTTATTTAAGATTCTCACAACCACACTGATGTTCATCTTCAGAATGTACAGAATATAACATGTATTTTGTATAGCTCACAGGTCAAATTGGATTTAAATGTTTGCCAATGATGTCATGTTGGGTCTGGCTGGAATAGGCCTTGGGTCAAACAGTGGAGTTTTCAGTCCAGGTATTGTTGCAGGTTGTTTTGTATTTAAATAGCAATGACTCATCCACATATGTTGTAAAGCCTAAGAAGAAATGCATACTTTTAGCTAATTACGAAGTGCTTTTGACAATACGGGTACTGGTGGTGATCATTGACGCATATTTAATTGGTTATCAATTAGCATAACGTATAATGCTAAACATGCATTGAGGGGTTTGTAGTGAAATAGAAGAAATCCCTTGAGCGGTACGGTTTTTCCATACTGAGACCTCGGATGTCATGCCACAGTTCACTTCACATGCAACACTTGAGTCACATTTGGACAACCATTTCAGTGTAAGGGGGGATGTTTTATGGGCTAGTTTCCTAATTCCCTTACGACTGTCCAGGGAGTCATTTCAGCCAAGTCTATTGAGGTTGGTAATTCGGAAAAAAAATCCACATGCTTCACGACATCCACCAGTACTTATACCCCTCATTATTCATAAGACGTTTATTGCGTTAGATCGTGTAAATATATAAATGTGTCGTTAAACCTACCAACACCCGACACAGTCAACTAGTAAGGGTTGTCACGTAAACAGAACATGCCATTTTGTCACTAGTACAGCACACCGGTGTGTTGGAGAGCCAAGCCACACTATTTACAAACTGAGTACGACGTTTCGCCAGTAATTACAACTAGCTTCATCAGGCGACAACCCAAAAAGCTCTTTTATGGATGATAGTGGTTGTGAAAGCCTACGTGTTAAACTGATTTCTATTTGTACAACGTTTCGTGGCGGGTTTAACGACATATTTACTGATTGGTCCACACCTCTGGTCTAACACCTTTTGAGACGAGGCTCAAAATAAAGCTGTCTCCTGGTGTGGACCAATCAGTTTCAAGAACAATGCAAAAATTAACAGAGTATGTTTTCTGTTTGCATTCTGACCACAAGCATTGTGGTTAATGCAGACATGATTCCTTGTAAAAGGTTTCAGTTTGGTGTTTTAACATCTTAACACCTGTTTTGTTGCCATAAAAAAAGGGAAAAACGTATTATCATTCAACACATGGTTGCTTATTACACAGAAAAATACCTGATCTACAATGTGACAGGTAAACAAGGTCCTGGATAAGGGAATTTGTGACTGCAAAAATGTACATATTTTATGCTCCGTTGACAAAAGTTTGATAGTTCTACATTGACTGCCAACAAAGTCCCAATATACTTCACAGTATATCGCTCAAATGATACGACTCCCAATAAATGATGCATTGGCATGCAGGGTTTGCCATGCTTTTCGTGTCTTCACAACAGCCGTGTTCACAAAACGAATACCGAATATAGTGTAGGATTCAGCTTTGCAGTGACAATGATGGAATACACACACGCACATCATTGTAATCTACGTAGCGTTGGACACATACTGAAAATAGGGTATTAGGACCGTTTGAATAGTCGGTTGTACGTAGCAGGCATAATGCATGTTGGAGGAAAGGTCTTCCTGTTTGGCAGATACACGTTAAAGCGGAGCATTTTTTCCACGAGTTTTTCACGTAATAATTTTTCTCCTTGTGCTCATTATATTCACGTTCCTTTCTCTGACCATCCCACCCCACTTTTGGTCTTCTCCAGATGGCGGCCATTTACTGCACACAAGGCAGTGTGCTGCTCCCTGCTGGTGGCGTCGGCACGGCGAACGCGGCAAGCCTGGCTCCTGCAGATGGCGCTCAACCCTACCCTGAGATCAGCCAGACGGAATACTACGGATAAGTGTTTGAAAATAAAAGTTAGATATTCTTTATGGGCTCAGGTGATGGGGTTTTTTTCTCCAGATCCCCAGAAGACACGTTCAAAGGACAAAGAAAACATTGAATGTGAAAAACAGTGAATCGGACGTTCAAGAAAAATTGCACGTCATGTATATAGACCACATTTTGAAAATACCAATAATGAAGTGTATATCTCAACAAAATTCAAACACGCATGAGCATTATTGAATGCAAGTTCACATTTTAGTGTATGCTCTAGGTGATCCGCGTATGAGGTCATGCACAAAATCTTCCTTACGCACACTTTGGTGTATGCTGCTTGAATGCTCTTAAGGAAGGATTACATATTTTCCCAATGAACACTTCTGTGAGCTTTATATTTCGATGAGCAAGCTGCTTGTCGTTTCCAGCTTTCTGTGTCTTACACAGCAGAAGTTATTTGTCTTAACAATGGTACACACATTAAATATATTCTTAAATGTTGGTGCTTGATTATATTTGCATAGTCAGAGCAACGTAATAGTTATTGTAATCAGAACGAATGTTATTGTTAGAGAATGGCTGAAGTAATTGTTTGTCGGGTCATATCACATACAGAAGAGAATGTCTGTAAAAGGCTGGTCTGTTCTGAAATGTTATAGTTACCACACAATGGGTACATACAGTACACCCTTTTGATTTACAGTTTTAAAAATGTGTCAAGCATACCAATTTTGTGTCCAGAGCACAAGATAAGTGGCCTAGAGTTCTAACAATTGCAGGTCGTCCACTGGGTTGACAGTACAGTAATTAAATTCAAGCAGAAGCATTTAAATATTGATGATTGCAGTAATGCAGCTGTATTGTCAGTTTGTCCAAGATGATCCTGACACTGCATTAATTGTTGAAGCATGCAATGGCACCATTTACAACTAGCTTTCAATGGCACTACACTGGTTCCATACAACAAAAGTACATGGTACCTAGAAGAAACACTAGTCTATAAATGTAATCGTTTGTACACAGCTGTCTTACAACTGTAATTGTGCACACTCGGTTAATTTAAAACAAAAAAAGACATACATTATGTAAGCAATGGCTCATTATTTAGCTCTCAAATACTACACGGGTTTGTGTAACAAGCTACTCGCACTTGTTTTCAAATACTGAACTTTGCACTTGTTTATTTTCTCACACATCCACTGTAAGAGAGGGCACTGCTATCAGTCTTTCACACACTTTTGGCAACATAAATAATCCCTTCTTGACTGTGGAGACCAAATTCTATTCAGTTCTTCACTCATGTTAGTTTGGTCTTCAGTGAAATGTAACCTATCTTAAGATGTGCATGAGGAGGAATTTTTTTAAAAGTGTTACCAAGTAAAACTCCAGCATATACCATTGTTATACCATCAATTTGTGCGATTCGCAAACATTGTCTTTGAAACCAGTAAATACATATATTAGTTTATTTTACTCGAGTACGCCCATTCTGTAAATAATCATTTATTTGGTTCTCTGATGTGTATATACATAAACTACAGTATGTCGGGCTTCTTTCTGGTCTATAAAGTCTATTTTGATATGTTTGCTTCCATTAAAACATTTTCCACTGCAGGTGCTGTACAGTACCTCAAAATGAGGTCGTTTTAAGTTTGTTCGTTCATTTCTTAGTCTTAAGTATGCATGTTAATTTCTGTAGTGGAAGAGGTTGTGGGAATTAGATAAAATAGAAAATCGTCGTTGTTTTTTTCTTGTTTAAAATGGTTGTAAGTTGTCATATCACAAATTAAGATAAAACATTTACTGTTTGTGGCTCTTATTCTTGTAATTATGTAGTAAATATTGTATCAAAAATATTTTTACTTAACATTAATTAGCACTTACTGTGAGGACAAATCATGAAAATTGTAATCCTTACTGTATAAAATACGTGGTATACAGTATACATAATTGCATATTGGAGCTGGTTGGTGACAAATTGTTCATATAAACTGTTTAAGTTTATTCAAATATCAATTTGGCTTTGATCAGTTTTTCTGCTGCTGTGTTAACTATGTTTTCAATTGCATGCATTGCTTTTATATATTTTTGTTACTAATTGTTAATAAAAACAAGATGGAGACTTGGGATAGTTTGCAGGCCTTCGTAAGAGGTTTGGATAAGGACACTAATAACTAGTGAGAAACAGTTTTCATTGTTATTGTTCTTTTAAGTCACTAATGTGTTGTTGTAATGGTAGTCTATTAGTTGCAACCTGGTACTTATAAACATACTTTTAGAAAAATTGGTCTTAAGGTCAATAAAAAATAAGTCAAACACAAATGTGTGTCAACTTTCAAGGAAACCGAGGCAATGAGTTGGGAGCCCTGCAGATGCTCATTAGTTGCCACTTTTTTTTCAAAATAGGCTTGACATTGAGTAGACGGCTCAAATGAAGTGTAGTGGTAACACAGTAAAGTGTACATGTATGTCCATGCCATTAACATGCACATTTGAAAACTCAAATGCTGTATTGAAATGTATTTTTTACCCTCACTTTGTTAAAAATGTATGTACCAGCTCTTAATCGTCATATGTATACTGTATATATAAAATATGTATTCACAAACGTAGATTGCATTGCTATTGAATATATATTACACAATATATTTGGCTATCATATAATTGATATTGTACAGTACTAATATTTAATGAGTTTTTACACATGTCAAATACCATTTGTTTTTGTTATATTGTCAGATTTTACTTTTTGGCAGCCGACAGCATGTTTTGTAAATCATTAACCTGCTCAACACACCAGAAGTTTAAAACTAAAATCTTCTGTCCTAGAGGCAAGACCTTTTCTGTGGTCTCGCTTCACCACACACACGAAGCTTCACACTGTGGAAGCCCTCAGTGCTATCACTTCTGTGGCCATCAGTGGTTTTCGTGAGCTACACATCAGGGGTTCGATTTTTTGTTGCTAATGGAGTTTGCTCCCTTAGTGCGGTGCTAGCACGGACATAGCACAGGCCAGTTTGGCTCAGAACTGGCTCTCAAGTATTAACCCGCTAGAGTTGTGAGCAATCAGCTGAGCCCTGCAGCATTTCAATGTTTTGGTAACAGAGAAACAAGTCTTGGTCATATGCAACCTCTTAAGCGGTGGCAATGAATTGCCAGGGCTCACCTCATCATGATCTCCTCATGCATCTTTCTCTTTATATGAGTGAAGGAGGTGGGGATGTGACTGGTGGTGGCCCACCACTTGGTAGGTGTAGAGAACAGAGTTGTCGATTGGCTAGGTCACAAAACTCGTGAGGTCCGGGGAGTGGGACTTGCTGTGTCAGGATTCAGTCAGGTTCAGACTGACTGCCTTGAGGTGAAGATGGCCATATTTTATAGGATCAGCTTGACATCGAAGGTGCTTGACGTTTGAAGTCACAGAGAAGCTGTACTCGCCGAATCTACTAATCATTGGCATACATTTGGGATCTGGTGTTCAATTAAATAATCTGCCATGTCAGCAGTTTTTAACGTTCGAGTGGAGGAGTTTCAGAAAGGGACTGGCCCTATCCTTGCTCCATAAGAGTGGCCACAATTTTTATGGGTTTGAAGGAAAATTGGTTGGCTCATCTAGTCTGGTCATCAAGCAATATGTCAAGTGAGGTCTTGCAGTGAGGTTGGAGGTGGTCCCATTGAGACCCTCTAGCCTTTAGAGTGTATTGCAAATCAGACTTTGAGCCCCTGGCTACGTGTTAATTTAAGCTTTTGAATATGTAAATTGTGTTTCTGGTGGCCGGTACCTTGACCAGGAGAGGTAGAGAAATCCACGCGCTACTGTATATTGCAACCCTTCATTCATTGTTCTTCATAGGGATAAGATAGTGTTGACGATCCTGCCAGGTTTTTTCCCCAAAGTGGTGTCCAAGATTCACGTAAATCAGGAAATTGTTAACCTATTTCTGCCCAAACCATTCAGATTTGAGGGGCAGAGGTTCTTACATAATCGTGGACGTGATTTGCTACTTGACGTTTTATTCTGGGCAAACCAAGGATTGGCATTAATATGAACAACTCGTGCTTTATTGAGGCTCGCAGTGATTTAGGTAGTCTCAAAATCGAGAATTGGCATCTGTATCATGAATTAAGAGGTATTCAGCCATCTCTAAGCTGTATGATCCTCTCTACAAAAGGGCTATGGCGACACCATGCTAGCAAAGCACAAGCTCAACTGGAGAGGTATTTGTGAGGGGGCTGTGTGGTGAAAACCACACTTTTGTTAAGCACTACAGGCTTGGCACTGGCCTCAAGGGATGTCACGTTTGGCAAAGCAATTTTCTTGTTGGGTGTCCCTTTGTGTTATTGATGTATTATTCTCCCACCTCCGGAACTGCTATGTATTGTTTTACGATTTCCAGAATGTCAAAAGCTGCTGAAGGTAAACACCTGAAACCTGGTTTTGTAAGGCAGCCGTTGGCATGTTCCACTCCGTTCTTCCCCACTGAATGAGGGATTTGTAGTTTTTGTGTGTCCCCATCTGTCTCATTTATTTGAGAGCTGTTTGGAGTTTTTTATTGTTTAGTTTCAACAGTCACTGAGGGCTTCCATTGCACAGGGTCACCTGCGTGGTGATGTGGAGCCCCAGCAGTGACAGGTGTTACCTAAGGGCAGTTATTTTTCTAGTTTAAGACCTTCTGGTGTGCTGGGCATTAAGTGAAGTTAATGGTTTATGAAGCAAGTTAATTTCTGACTCAGAAATCCATGCTATAGGTACTGCTAGTGTAATCTTAGTAGACATAGCCTGATGTTATATCATAGATGGAGGTAAAACTTCTTTTTTATCGTATCATTGTCATTATAATTTTAGTTTGTTTTGCTTTTATAATACAATATTTCATTACCATGTTTATATATTGTGTCGGAATATTTGACATACTTGATCTGAAGCTTTCGTGACTGCAGGAATTACTCTTTGGTTCTTTCGGTAAAGTCGTGTAGAAACTTGACTTTGGTTCTACGTAACTTTACCGAAAGATCCAAAGAGTAATATTTTACAAGGCTGACAACTAAATCTAACTTGTAAAAAACATCGTTTTAATTAAGTGCCTTTAGATGAAAAACCCGTTTTTAATACTTGTCGGTTAATTTGTATTTGCTGTTTATAAGTGTAATTACAGGAAATATATTGCGAGGAAAAAAATAAACATCTTTGCTGGCGTGACTACGTGCCCAGGTCTTACCACTCATGACTATATTTGCCATGGACTACACTTATCAGACTCACAACCACAAGACACTCACCACTCTCAAGACAACACTCACACCCATCAGACACTCACCACTTAGGCACTCACCAGACACTGACATGAAACACTACTCACCATGCTCTACGCACTCATCAGACACTCATAACCGCAAGTCTTATATATGACTAGCGGTTAGTACCCGGCGTTGCCCGGGCGAAAAAGGCAGACACGTAGTTACACACGCAAATTCATTGATACACATACATAGAGTTACACGCACAAATGGACTCACATATACATAGACTGAACAACAACAACCGCCATTCGCCACTAAGTGGCGGTGACGTCACAACAACGGTTGTGCCAGGCTATGTGCACCTTGAGCCCACATGAAGTGTCGAACGCCCGCTGGCAAGAGGTCACGGGGCAAACCCAGATGGCACAGGTCGACTGACTGAAACGACTGGCTGATGCACCACCCGTGGCCCCTATTGTGGGAACTGTCTGTGCTTTAGCGACCCGGCGCTCCGCTCGTTGTTGTGAGCGTCGCTCCTACGCCCTCCGTTGTTGTTGGAGGGTGACTGCCTCCAATTGGCCAGTAGCGTCCTTCAGGAGCCTCCTCCACAGTGGCCGATCTTGACACGGCTGGTACCAGTCATCCGCAAGTGAACTCAGCTCCAAGTCCTCCTGTAGCACATCACTCCATATCTTCTCCAGCCCGTGCCGCGCCCGTTTAGCCCCCTCGATCTGGCCGAACAAAAGCTGTTTAGGCATGCGGTGGCTGGCCATGCGGGCTACATGACTCAGGCAACGCAGCCTTGCCTGCCGGAGGTCACCGATGGGACTTTGTCCACATCTTTCAAGGATTTGTGAGCTCCTCACACAATGCAGCCTGGTTAAAGCCAGGAGGGATCGTAAGCAGGCCAGCCTAAATGTTTCTAACCGGTGAAGATGTTCCATTAGGGGGGTCAAAGTTTCACAAGCGTAGAGAAGGGAGGGAATGACCGTGGCCGAGAAGACCTGACGCTTCGTACGGATTGACCAGGTAGCTTCCACACAGCGTTACGCAGCCAATGAAAAGATACTGCAGTTGGACTGATTCGGAGTGAGACCTCTACTGTTAAACCGGAGCCGGTCATTAGCACACTGCCCAGGGAAACTCTCCACTGTCTCCACAACTGGCCCATCACTAATTGGGAGTTGTGGGGGTGGAGTGTCCGATGGTACAAAATAGCCAGGCAGGTGCTTAGCTTTGTTTGGGCTGATGGTAAGGCCCCACCTGTTGGTGGCAAGCTCCAGGTTCAGCAGCAGCACCTGGAACTCCTCCTCCGAGTGAGCAGCCATTGGCAGATCATCGGCATACATAACGTGGTTGAGCAATAGGGAGCCATCCCTTGACCGCACCCGGGCATCGATGAGCCTCCCATTGTATCTGTAGCAGATGGGAATTCTTCCGGTACAGGTATTGAAGGGTCGACGAACTACGTGGTCCAATGTGGGAGCCAGAGGACATTCCTGTTGCACCCCAAGGTGTAAAGGGAATGGCTCTGACTCACGGCCACGTAGTTAAGATGCGGGGCCGCTCAGCATCATGAAGGTCCTTAAGGATGGTGAAGAGTGGGTTCGGGACTCGGAAAGCACGAAGAGCAACCCAGAGGCCAGGCCTACTGATGGTATCATAGGCCTTGAGCAGGTCAATAAAGCACACGCATGGACTAAGATGCACACATGGACCTACAGACACGCAAAGAAATGGAGTTACACTGACTAACATGGAGGCATGCACATACAGCGACTAACACGCACATGGACTGAGACACACACATATGGACTGACACAAACACATCGACTTACAGACACACACACATATGGACTCACACACACAGACATGCACTTGAGTTGCACACACATATATGGACGTACACACATACAGTGACTCACACACACACCGACTGGCACACAGCAATACGTGGACTAAAATACACATTGACGTAAACACACATAAGACACACACACATGAACTTACACATATATAGACTGACACACACATAGGCCTACACACACATACACATATGGACTGTGACACACAGATATCTACTTTAGATACAAAGACATGGACTAACACACATATGGACTCACACACAGACACATTGACTTACACACACACATCGAGTGACACACATGTATAGACTTACACACACATGTGGACTAACACACA
The DNA here is from genome assembly GCA_014621495.2 of Entosphenus tridentatus. NCBI lineage: Eukaryota > Metazoa > Chordata > Hyperoartia > Petromyzontiformes > Petromyzontidae > Entosphenus > Entosphenus tridentatus. The sequence goes on from CM025610.2 coordinate 20,539,181, forward strand.
CACACATATGGACTGACATACACATCGACGTACACGCACACAGATCGACTGACACACACACATGGACTAACACACACACATAAACACTTTGACGTCCGTTCGAAAAAGACACCCACATGGAGTTAAAGACACGCATGGCTCTACACGCACACACATATGGACTCAAAGACACACACATGGACTCACACACACACATCGACGGGCACAGCAATCCCCGATGATGGCACAGCTATCAGTATCGCAGTACTACGTATGAGTAAATAGCGTGACGTGAGTGATGGAAACAATAGAAATGCATTTTAGAAATAAGCAGTAATCACAGACTGGCAGTAGACCGTGGCAGCGTTATAAAAGTGCAACAAAAAAAGTGGAAATTGAGCAACCCAAAAATCTAAACAGAGTTTTGTGTACACAAACATAATTTTTGTAACATGTGAACTTGTTTCATAATGGTAAACAATGAACTTGAGTTGTTATCTTCACAAAAACAATTATTGTAACATCTGTGAACTTGTTTCATAATATTGAACAATGAAGCTGAGTTGTTATCTACATACAAACATTATTATTGTAATGTTTGTCAACTAATGTGTGTTAACAATAGTAAATAATGGACTTGAGTTGTTAGTGTAAGAAGCAAGGAACTTTGTACTTACAATAGCCATGTTGAGGCCTTGTGCCATGCTTAGTCCCCGTCCTGGCCTACATTGGCGAGGCGGCAGCGTTGGCACATTGCCAGGCTTGGGGCTGGGCCGCTACCCCCCCCCCCCCGCAGCATCCCCCGCCCGTGCAAGAATAATGCTATGCAAGCACTAAAATATAATTATGTACGGAGTCTGTACTATAAACTGGACGCATCGTGTTAGGGGGGGGCGAAGAGGACATGACACTGTGAAGATATATCGGCAGCGTGATGTGTGTATGTGTTGGCTGTAAAACGCGTAAAAGAAAATGTCCCCCGTAAGTTCGAGTGAACGCGCAGCACTTGGTAGGGTCCGTCCCCCCCACGCAATTGTCGTCAGTTGGTACGGTCGACGTCGAGAAATAAGTAAATAATGAATAATAGAAACGGCACAAATGCGTTAATTAAACTAATTTAAAGTGTACGGATGGGAAAACGGAATAGCCTATTCCCACCGCGGGGCTTAGGGTGTGCCGCCTGTCAAAAAAAATTCTACCTACAGCCCACCGTCCGAGAGCCAAATCCCTCGCAAGCGCGAGCGCGCGGAGACTTTTATATTTTAAAAAAAGAAGAAGAAAAAAAAAGGAGAAAAGAAGAAAGAAGAAGAAGAAGAAAGAAAAGAAGAAAGAAGAAGAAGATGAACTTTTTTGAATGATACGTGCCCAACCTTGCTAATTGGAGGTGCAGCGGAAGGACAACAATCTAAACAAAAATACATTCTAAAGAAATGTTTTCAGTCTAGATGTAAAAGTGTATAGCTTCAGTAGCCTCCTAATATCGGAAGGAAGAGCATTTGAGACGGCCACAGAAGTGCATCTGAAAGTGAGCGATGCAGTGACCATCTTTGTTCGATGGCCAGCCAAAAGCTGCTGCGAGAAAAACCGGAGTTTGCGTGATGGTTAGTGCTCCTTGACGAGATCAGCAAGATATTGTGGTTAATTCGTGGCAAGCACTTTGTGTGGAATGAGCGCGACCTTATAATGTATTCGTTCAGCAACCGGAAGCCAATGCAGCTCAGCGAGCATCGGAGAGACACGGTCGGATCTTGCAGTACCCGTCACGAAACGTGCTTGACAAATTCCCCAGACCTCGCGATTTTCACCTTCGACTCATACCGACTCAACAGTGATGGTGACGGCCTAACACCGGAGCAAATCTAAACCTTTACATCCACGCTTCTTTCTCTCCGCCGGTATGCCTCGTGCACCCTCGTGGAGTGCGCTGCCAATTGAGCCACAGCATTTGGCGGGGAATTGAAATGCGGCCAATCAGAGGGCGTGACACGACGTGACGTCAGTGGTGATGGGGAATCGACACCGCCGAGAATTCTGATCGGTCAGTGATAATGCCCGACAACAAAGCAGCGTTATTGCTATTGTTCAGTGATGACAATGATAGATGTTCTTTGTCCGTTATTAAAAACTGACACGTAACAAATATCCTAACCAGTATTTATATTATGAGACCTTTGCCAGTAGCAAGATATAGTAATAGGGTTTTACCCTTTTTTAGTTGGCACAAAAACTGACACCTTTATACAAGGGATCATGTTTGCAAAAACCACAACACAAGCAGTCAAAATGCAAACAACGAGAGAAAACTCTGATAATGATATGCACTGTCCTTGAAAGTGATTGGTCCACACCCGAGACGGCTTTTCTTAGAGCCGAGTCTCCAGCATTTCAAGGACAGTGCATATCATTATCAGAGTTGTCTTTTTTGTTTGCATTTTGACTGCTTGTGTTGTGGTTATTGCAAACATGATCCCTTGTATAAAGGTGTCAGTTTTGGTTCCAGATAAAAGGGTAAAACCCTATTGCGATATCTTGCTACTGGCAAAGGTGGTCTCATAATGTAAATGCTTACCCCGAGTTCTCAATACTCTGATAGTATGCGGTTTTTGAGTTGTATGCCTTTTGGCGTCATCTGGTCCAACACCAGTGGAGACTAGGCTCTAAGAAAAGCCGTCTCGGGTGTGGACCAATCAATTTCAAGGACAGTGCATATCATTATCAGAGTTTTCTCTTTTTGTTTGCATTTTGACTGGTTGTGGTTATTGCAAACATGATCCCTTGTATAAAGGTGTCAGTTTTGGTGTCAGATAAAAGGGTAAAAACCTATTACTATATCCTAACCAATAATTTAATTAAAACAATATTGTATGTAATTGGAGTGTGTGTATATGTGTTTTCCTTATAGCTTTTGGCAGAATTAGCAATATCAAGAGTGCCCAATGGTTAAATCTCGATTTAATGCTTTCATGATTGCAGGGATTCATATTCTTGGTTCTTTCGGTAAAGTCACGTAGAAGGGAAATAATAAAATAATGAAAATAAAACAAAAATTATCACGACGTTTCGGCCACAAGAAAAACAGAGTTGTCGAATGCTGTCTTTCCGACAGCTCTGTTCTTCTCCTGAGGACGGCTGCTTGCGTTGTGGCCGAAACGTGATAATTTTAATGTTTTATTTTTATTATTTATTTTTTCCCCTTCTACGTGACTTTACCGAAAGAACCAAGAATATCGTGCCCTATGGCTTAGATTCTGCCGATGTCGGGCATTGATGGATGTGTGAGCCACATGGTTGGCTCGGCATGGAGCAGTCATTTCCCACGTGCGGCGAGCACAGAGCTTATTAAGTGTCACACCGTGACACCAACAAGGGCTCAACACTCCACCAGATTCCTGAATGCAGGCTCATATGAAGATGGCGATGATGATGGTAAGGGGCCGTCCATAAATTAGGTCACGCGATTTTGGACGATTTTTGACCCCCCCCCCTCGTCACACGGCGTCACAAAGTCAGACCCCCACCCTCAAATATGACGTCACAAAGCTCTGCCCCTCCCCCCCCAAAAAATAAAACATGTTTAAAATCGATTTAAACTATTGTCATTGTAGTGCGTATTTAATGTGGCACTGCACTCTGATGTCGGAGAAAACATGTATTAAAAAGTATATTTAATTAAGTAGAACGTGTTGTCTATATTTTTGTTGCGCATTTTGATGTGACGTCAAATTTCTCACCCCCCCCCCCCCCCTCATCACACATTGTCACAAATGTCTGACTCCCCCCTAGGTGTGTGACGTCATTTATGGACGGCCCCTAACGACGACGACGACAGTGGTTATTATAATGATGAAAATTAACATGGCTAAATGACTCCAGCTGATGACGATGTTTCTGCGGCTATTCTACTGATGATGGTGGCGACGGTGATGCAGAAAAGTGTTCCCTTTACGCCTCATTTGTAAGATTATTTTACATGTGAATGCAAATTGAATTACCCAGAGAAAAATCATGCTTGGAAGGGATAACGTTAAAAAAATCCACAGATTTAAGATCCAATGCCTCTTGACTTCTGGATATCGAGTACTTTAGTGAGTTTTGGACTTTAATCATTCTCCACGTGATCCAGCAACCCATGCCTCGAAAGTGATGGGTTCCAGGAATAATTCGCACGCTGGTCACAGCTCACGTCAGTGACAATCAGTGTTTCCAAGTCTCACGAGATAAAACAGCGCACTGCCTTTAAAAACAAGCCCAACAACCGATTTCAGGAGGAAGGGGAGTACATTTTATTTTTAGTTCTCATTTTGATACATACCACATTAGGTTACACCTGATATAAAAAATATATTTATGTATACTTATGTAGGGGTGTCAGGGGAAGGATTCCCACCAATAGGAGGGTTAGTGGGAGGGGTGATCGAGTAGATATAAGGGGAGAACGGGCGAGAAAAGGGGGCCTTTTGGCGGGAACGAGATTGGGACGGCTGGGGACAGGTGTGGATGGGAGAAAAGGATTAAAAGAGGAACCCCTGCAATCTTGTGTCGGCCCTCCTTTACACTTACATTATTTAAAAATAAAAGGTCATCCTCACTCCCTCCATCTCCGTGTTCTCTGTTGCCTCAATGTGGCACATTCCCGTGTTGAAAAAAACATTGAAGTATATCCCATGTGGCGTGGTGGGTTAGAGGAGTTTACCCATGTGTGGGGCCATCCATAGGGGGCCCAGGGCGAATCACACTGGGCCCCCTGACACCTTCGAACTAAATCGTAAGTATTACATCTGACACCGTGACGTCGAAGCGTGCCCCCTCCCCCATCTCAAAGCGCGGGGCCCGGGGTGGTCGCCTGATTCGCCGTACCCTGCCCACGTGGGTGTTGTTTTCTTAACTGAATGGGAGAGGAGAGTGGGGGATTGGATGGTTTTAACATCATGAATTTTGGAATAATGAGTGTTCATACATGCATTTTGACATTGACATCAATCACCAAAACCACCCCGTCAACGATTGCTAAACTATAATCTGTGTTGAAGTCACCTCTTACAACACACCCCAAATAAGCGAGAAGGACCAAAAACGATCTCAAAAGGTAAAGCAATTTTATCGTGTTCTTCGTCATCATCGTCATAAGTATTTTTAAGTAGCGGCCAAGTCATTTTTGACTGAAAGCTTCATCATTTCGTCTCGCACGTGTTCGTGTGTGACGTCATGGACCCGAGACTGATTGGTCGCCTCAGGTTGTCGGCGGAGCGAGCATGCTGTATGTATTTATGTTTCTGGCACATTAGAAATGGACCACTCTTTTAATTATTTGCTTGTGCAGCAATGGGGCAAAATGTGGTTTTGTGAAGGTCTTTATGTGCTGTGCAGTACATCAATGCACGTGTGTACACCAGCATGCGATACTGAGTTGGGCCTGTAGGTGGCTGGCAGGGCTATTGAGTAACCTGACCTGTACACCAGTCACGTGGTTAATAGCGACTCGGTTGAGAATTGCTGTGACACACGTGCTGTTGCATTTTACAGATTATCACAATAAATGTCTTTCCCTCCATTTGGAGCACCTGCCCACGTCCTTCATTTCGAGTGTGCAACATGTTCAACTTCTTTAGCACCGTTTATAGCCAACCATACTAATCGTAGATGCGGGGGGAAGGACAACAAACTAAACACAAAAAAGCAGTTTGAAAGCAGTTCTAAAGAAAGTAGTTTTCAATCTAGATCATTTACCAGGTCCCTGTGGGGTGGGCTGGTAGGAACAAACAAATGAATGGCTATAATAAAATGAAATGGCAAAAAATGGGCGCCAATAAGTGGACGGAAACGTAGACGTAGTGGAACATAGGAAACAATAAAGTAGTAGTAACCGTTGTGGAAAAAATACTAGTATTGCAAAGTATGTACCTACGTGAGTGCAGCTTGGAGCAGACATAGTGAGTAGTAACAATCTGCACAATATGCAGATTGTTACTACCCCTGCTGCGGTAGCCCCGCCCAGCCCCGCGTAGCCCCGCCCAATACACCCCTAGCAGGGGAGAAATTGCCAGGCCTGGCTCTAGGCTGGAGACCCGCCGACGACGGGAAGGTAGGGAGTGTATTTTAATGTAAAAGCTTAAAATTTAAATGTTTCTATTTAAAAACATGAGGGAATGTAACAGTGTTAAACATTAACTCCCTTTCACACACGCGGGGGTACGATACGAAGGGAGAGTGTGAGGCCTAGTTCTAGGCTTGAGGCCTAGTTCTAGGCTTTAGGCCTAGCTGTAGGCTTTAGGCCGCTGCGAGTTAATTTTTAATTTAAAAGTTTTAATTATTTATGTAAAAGCTTTCAATTTAAATGTTTCTATTTCAAAACATCAGGGAATGTAACATTGTTAAACATTAATTCCCTTTCACACACGCGGGGGTACGATACGAATGGAGAGTGTGAGGCCTAGTTCTAGGCTTGAGGCCTAGTTCTAGGCTTGAGGCCTAGTTCTAGGCTTTAGGCCTAGCTGTAGGCTTTAGGCCGCTGTGAGTTAATTTTTAATTTAAATGCTTTAATTATTTCTGTAAAAGCTTTAAATGTATTAAAAACATCAGGGAATGTAACATTGTTAAACATTAACTCCCTTGCACACGCGCGGGGGTACGATACGAAGGGAGAGTTTGAGGCGTTGTTCGAGGCTTTAGGCCTAGCTGTAGGCTTTAGGCCGCTGCTAGTAAATTTTTAACTTAAAAGTTTTAATTAAAAGCTATCTGTGGGAATTATAAGGGAATGTTATACACTTGTTTCGACACGAAAGCCGAAAGCGTCACTGAGTGTAAAGGTTTTTGTAAGGTCATGCCAAGTGTTTGCAGTAGGGGGCGATGTTGATACACGGACGGACGGACGGACGGACGATATAATCTATTGTTGGCTGGTCCACTTCCTTCCTACCAGTAAAAGTGCATAGCTCCAGTGGTTGCCTATGAGCGTTCCAAACGGCCGCAGAAGTGCAGCTGGAAGTGCGTGGTGCAGTGACCATCTTTATGCAAAGGTTAGCCAAAAACCGCTTCTGCGAGGATGACCGGAGTTCACATCATTGTTATTTTTTCTTGACGAGATCAGCAAAGTATTGTAGTTGATGTGTCACAAGCACTGTGTGTGTAATGAGTGCACAGTTATAATGTATTCGTTCAGCAACCGGAAGCGAATGCAGCTCGGCGAGCACTCGATGGACATTGTGGGACATTGCAGGACCCGTCACATGTGCTGATCCGAATCAGAATATACTGGAGGCATCCCATGAGCTCTTTTTAAAATGTCAGCACGTCCTGCCCCGACTACTGATTGGCCTTGGGATTCTGTTATTTGCAGAATGGTGCTCCACCCGTTCTGCACGGACTAATCGGGCCAAAAATTGACACGTGAATTAAAAGGGAAATGCTTTTTTTCAGAATTGAGGAACGTTGGAAGTTTGCAAATGTGTGGGAACTCTGCATGAATCAGGCAATTTTTATTGTACTGTGTTGTATGTAAATCTCCATTGCATTTCAAACCTGGCCCTGTGGTCTGTGCTTTTAAATGTATTTAAATACATGTATTGGTATGTAACTGTAATAGTGCTATATATTGCGCCACAGCTAAAGACTGCCCTCTAGAGGTATGTGCAGTCGGGCGGTTTCGGTGGTGGGGGGTGCAGATATTTCTTCAACCCAGGGCCCACCACAATTTTTTGCAGCCCCCTACCACGATACACCTACCCAGTGTAAATTGCAGAGAAGCAGCTGCAAGACTGATCAGCCCAATTATCGAGTCAAAAGGTCAACGTTTTCATAATTTTGACCTCACATAAACCAAGATAAAAAACGAAGCACTAACCGGGAGCATTGTCACCTTTTATTTGCAACAAAGTTACACTGGATGTGTGTATATATAAGCATACACATACAATGTGATAACTTTCATTTCATGATTTTAACCCCCTGATCATGTACAGCATATTCAACTTTAAAATTACAGCATTACATTCCTAAAAAACGTTTGTGTGTTTAATAGCTATGAAATGACTCATCTATAAATAAGTGTATTCTATCATGGTAGTGTAATAAATAATCTAAATAACTTCAGTAATTAAGTTAAGTTTAAAAAAATAAGTAAAGTGGACATTACAATATTTTCCAACACTCCTCACCAACACAGCTATAAACTTACACTTCATAATCTGTCTTACTTCCTCATCGATAGATGTGAATATTGTGGTACAGTAAATTGAACCCATCTGTTATACAAAATCCTAAAACTCACACAACAGTCACGGTATAACAGGGCAACCAGGCTCAGCAGTTACGACAAAAAGGTATATATGAATGTATCTCCTGCAGTTGCTATTGGCAGTAATGTAAGAATCATAACATTGAATGAAAGGTTGCTATTTTCACAGGGTTAGTTACAATTGAAGCCTCTTTATGGTAGAAATAAGTGCCATTAAAGGCATCTGCTGATAAAAACACTCTTCGATGCAATATTAATGGTAAATTGGACTTTAAAAAATGTGCACAACATTCCCATTGCACTCGTTACTTCAACTCTTGTCAAGTGATTTGGGATAGCCTATTTGTGTAGTTTTATTCATGAATTATGTATTCTTTACATGCACATACAAACTGTACAAAAACCATTGATAGCCACTTCAACGTTTCATACTGATTTTCAGAAAGTTGTTGGGTTGACAGAACAAGTGCTTACAGTAATATACTTTTGTCGAAAGATATTGTTCAGAAAGGTCATTTACATTAAATGGAAATTGTGCATTTCTCAATGTAGTAATGCTGATCCAAAAAAGCAAGAGTTACTATCCATCGTATGTTCTGTTAAACATGTGTTTATGTGAAGATATCTTTAATTGTGTTGCTGTTTTCGTTGTTGACTTGGATCTTATCTGCAAATAAAAGAATACCATTGGAATGAAAACATGGATATGCTTTTTTATTAATCATTGCCAATTTGTTAAGCATTACAATATATATTCAGCATAGTGTTAATATGTACTATCCGGGATAAACATAACACAGTTAAAGAGTTTGTTTTCCATTATAATAAAATGTGCACTTAAATTATATTATAAACTTAGTAATACTTTTAATGTGCTTTATAGAAAACCCAATTTGATACCTTGGTTGCAACATCTAAATTTAGATGCACACTGCCTTGAGTGTTGTGACTGTCTCATAGTGCAGGATAGGTCAAAGCTGCATTAATTCACCTGCTCCTGCATCCCATACACATGTGCAATTTGACATTTTGTAAATGGTAACATGTGGACATAGAAGCTCTGCGCTCTTATTTAAGCTTTGTGAAAATTATCAATATTTTAAAATTACCATAGTTCACGTATATTTGGTACTTTTATTAGTATCGCAGTAGATGACTAATAATTATACACCAAACATAAAAAAAAATTCCCACAAAGTGTCATGGAATTCCATATCTAAACACCCAGTGTCTGCGAGCAACCTTATAAGGTCAAATAGCTATTGCAGCAAATATAAATTTATTTTTGAATCCCGTTATATCTTGTGGGAATTATGCACATTTGGCTGATGTAAAATGTGCTTTTGTTTACAGTGTTTTTTTCCCTTCTGTAATCACTGGTGACGTCATCTTTTTCAGTAGATGGCAGCAGATGCACCCTTTTTTACGTGGTCTTGATGTTTCCTTCACTAGCCGATGTTATATCGTGCAGGGTTTCCCAAACTCCGGTCCTCAGAACCCACCACGTTACGTCTTTCCCCGCAGACAGACTGAATTGCCGAGCGCATCACTTGGGACGTGTTTAACAATTATCAGGTGCAAGCAGCGTGAGGGTTCATTTGTATTTGGTGGGTCACGAGGACTGGAGTTTGGAAAAATTTGTTGTAGTGTGTTTAATGTATGCAGTTCAGATTTTCACTTTATAAAAATCCACATGCATTGTAGAAATGGGCTCATTGTGACCATCTACATATCCTGAGTTTTGTTTTATATTTTTTCTTCATCCTTGAAAATTAAACTACAACTTTCACAATGCATAACTTATTCTAGAGAATTGTGAAACTGCACCTTTTATCAATATCAGTGGCAGCAATATATCAAATCACTATAAGCTAAAGGCTTCCCATAATACACACCTGCTCGTAGCTTGAACTTCACTGCTCTATCTTAGCCTTTCGTTGTTCACTCAATAACATACGTTTCCCTGTATTGGTCTCCATTCACTTGTGGTTTATTGAGTGCGTTAATGGGGGGTAAGAATAGCATGACATTTGCTGGGTTCTCACCACTGAGACAATTTGACAAGCAGGTCTTGGCACTGATGAAGTTGTTGTTGTTGCCGCCACAGCCCGAGTAATTAAATGGAAGACAAGAGCGCTTCTGGATGTTGTAGTAGAAGCGGCGGAAATTTCCTTGGCAGTCTCCAGTATCATGTCGGCTCAGACATTCCCGGGGGGTGTCTGCAAAGAAGGAAAAGAGGGAGTTGGGGATGTGATGCACTTTTACTCTATTCAGAACTCACGTTGCACGGTCGGAATACTCTTGAAAGAAGGGATAAGGGCTTCATTATAAAGGAATTTTGATTGACGTGTGTGTTTTCTCCCATAACATGAATGTAATTTAATCTCCAAGTAAATGCAACGTTATTTTTCCAGATGCTTGAATACGACAGCTCACAGTAATACATTGGCTTTGCTACAATGAGCCTTTGAAAAGCTGGTTTGCTACATTTATTTGCCAAGTGCAGCTGCCAGCATTCACTTGATTTTCAAGAGAGAACCTTTGCAGGGTCTCTGTTATGTGTAAAGAATATAAATTGGTAAGTTTTAAATTATTTTGTGCACACAACCAAATTCAAACAACTCTGCCTTTGTGTGCACGTCGTCAGCACACCTCAATGCAATTCCACAACACAGGGTTTGATTCATGACCATGCAAAACACGAATTTCAACGAGTAACTGTATCTGACTTTGAGCTTGCTCTAGCTTGATTCAGTATAAAATTAGTGTACTAAGTTTTACAAAACAATGGCAGTGAACAAAGGGGGAATGGGACATGCTACTGACCTTACCACCCCCGGCTGTGTGCTAAGTCACGTTAATAAGCGCTTGCTTGCAATACCTGTCACTGCTGTCTATAATGTGTCATCAGATGTCTGGAGACTTACTGGGCTTCTCAATGCAAGAAAAGACGCAGGACTCTTTGTCTTCAAAGCGGTTACTGTTGCCACCACAGCCTCCATATACAAAGGGCATGCACATGCCCAATGTCATGTTATAGAAGTAGCGGGTAATGTGTGCTCGGCAGCGTCCCGTCTCTGCGTCTGGTCGGCAAAGCTTGGGAATTTCTGCAAAATAAAAACAACAGATTTAAAATGTATAATTAGAATCGCCATTAGCAGCAGCAACTGATGCATCAGCAGCAATAATGCTCTGGCTAATTATGGTACGGCACATTCACAGTCTTTATTAACGCTGCTTTTATAACATACAAATGTATAAAGCTATTGTTTTAGGCAGTGGCTTTTAGCAAATGTCATTGCCCACTCACTCGATTAGTCAATAATCATACTTTGCAGTCCTTTGAAAATTCTGAGCTAGCTCTCTATCCCCTTAACCATACTGCATTGACCAGTGTGGTGAAGTATAGTAAAATAACCCCCATGACTGGCATAGCATGGCCTTCATTCGTTTTTATTGTGTATACTAAAACACTGAGTGGCATCACAGAAGTATTATAATATTGTTCTGGAAATGCATGCCATAATATGAACTTAAGAGTTGAAATTAAACAAATTGTGACGAAAACTGTTGGCAATTATGCCCTCCACAATGCTGGCTCAGTTCCCTGGGACAGGCAAAGCAATACATCCCCACAATCTACCCATACGTCTACTGCTCAGCTTTTTCAGTGATGCCGCTTAGCTCTTCGATGATTCCCTGCAGAAGCCCTTCGCATGTTAAGTGAAATGTTGGACATCACACCAAACACACGACATCACATTAGAACTACACCCGCAATTTCTGTCACTTACTAGCGAGTTACAGAGCAATTGCTGGTAATAGAGACTCGTGGCACTCACTTTTGATGAAGCTGCATGCCGCACGGCACTCCTGCATCGTCTCGAAGTTGTTCTCATTGCTATGGCATCCTCCGTAGATGAAGGACTCACAGCGGAGGGTGCTGCGGTTAAAGAAGTACCGTGGGAAGGCGGCACGGCAGTCTCCAGGCTTCGCAGGCAGGGTGCATGTCACCCGCTGGTCTGCACACACCACAAGCACAATACGAGATGTTCACTGTGCTCACATTAAATACGCCCAGTTATGTGGCTCTACCATGGTCCCGTTGATCATACAGCTGCTGGGTGATGCTGTGGCAGAACACTCAACTACTGATTGCGAGTTTAAAATCCAAATTGTACAAATGTTGGTCAGTGCAGGGTGCCCATGACAAAGACCACCCGTATAGTCTTTATAGACTTTTCGGGCAAGTTCTGTCAGCGAATAAGCACCTATGAAGGCTGGCACGGCACACGAGAGTGGGGGTGGGGGGTGGCCAGCAGCACGCCCGGCCGCTCTTGTATCCCTAGTTGTTTAAACAGCGCACCAGGTACTCATTTAAGGCCGAGTCGACCTAGGAGAGGCCCAGGACCGGTTCAGATAATCTTCACTGGTTTTGGTCACTAACCGCTATACCATCGCTCCCCACCTGATATCATTTACCCTCAATATTACAGGCAAGACCGGGAGTCGAACTTAGGTCACCCCGGTTCATAGCACTGTGCCTCCGTTCTACCCCGTAGTATGTGCACACACTATGGTATAAACCGCACCGCACTTTATACCATAACGCACAATCACAAATGTATGTTCGTTGAACTTTTTTCGCACCGTACGTAGTCAACTGCACTAATCGGAGGTGCGGGGGAAGAACAACAAACTAAACACAAAAAGCAGTTCCAAAGAAATTAGTTTTCAATCCGGACTTAAAAGTGCATATAGCTCCAGTGGTTTCCTAATATCGGAAGAGCATTCCAAACGGCTTCCTCCAGTATAAAAATGCACATTCGGATTATGATAAATACATACAGCGCACTGCGTTCTGAACCCAATGAGCACCTTAAATGGATTCCCAGCCATAGCTAATATCACTGGTGATTGATATGAAATTAGGTTTTGAAAACGAATTTACTTAGAACTTTTTTTTGTGTGCGTTAAGTTTGTTAGTACGGTTGCCTGCGCACGGTGCGAAATAAGTTCTAAATAAAAAAAATGCTCCACATACATACGTACGTGAATTCTACATTTGAAGTTTTCGTGACTGCAATGATCAATACTCTTTGGTTATTTCGGTAAAGTCACGTAGGTACCTACTAAGTGACGTAGGTACCTAAAGTCAGACTTTACCTACGTGGCTTTACCGAAAGAACCAAAGCGTACGTACGTGACCCAGTTTTTGCATCTCGCACTTAGCCCTTACGATCGGGAAAAAAGCTTCCATCCAAACCGTACGAGAGCACGGCGGAACGCGTGACGAACGTCGCATTACCGTCCAAGCTGGGTGAGCCATTCACGACCACCACCACCGACGACACCAGCAGCAAAGCAATAGCAGCGGCGAGGCGTTCCATCTCGTCTCTCCACTCGTGGTCGCTCTGAACTTGTTGGAGAGCCTTCGAGTTGATCTCACCGCCAGTCGAAGCTCACTCAGCACTACCGAGTGGGAGGTGAATCCCGAACCACGTTTATACCCGCGCGAGGATGCCGCCCCGTAACGTCAATCAGCCCAGCAGCCCTCTCTGTCTCCTCCCCCACCGTTCCATCCCCGTCCGCAGCGCGGGTCGGGCGTGCGAGGTGAGAGGGGGCGGTGATGATGCGGTCATCCGCAGGGACTCTGTGAGTCACGCTGACGCACGCGCGCCACGCTATGGGAAAGACGTCTGGCGGGGGTTGATAAATTGCTCACCGCATTTCATTAACTTTTGCTGCACTTTGGAGAAAGTTACGCCGTTCGCCCCACCGTCAAATATGAAGTTGCGTAAAATGTAATTGCTCTTTGGTTTTCTTGGTTCTATCGGTAAAGTCACGTAGAAGGGAAATAATACAATTTGAAAAATATAAAACAATAAAATCTTAGCTTTTTTATTTTATTATTTCCCTTCTACGTGACTTTACCGAAAGAACCAAGAATATGAATCCCTGCAGTCACGAAAGCTTTTTCGGTAAAGTCATGTAAGTGAAAATAAAATTAAAATAACTAAATCTACGTGACTTTACCGAAAGAACCAAAGAACGTGCAGTCACGAAAACTTCAAATCGAGAATTAAAATGTAATTATTGTGTGTATATGTGTATACGGCTTGGTCAAATGTGCAGTCGGCAATTGCCATCATCATGATCATCATAATTGTACTGGAATTGTTTCCAGACTGATATTTAAGCATTTGAATGATCTCCGATCAGTGAAGATACTAATTATACGGAACACGTAAAATAACAAATCCCTATAAAGTACAGTACCTAGTTTTACATTTTTTGAAACCTAAGACACGTCGCTGATGCTGTCTTCAGCCTAATATCTTAACCGAGATCGGCATCAGCGATATTCAATCCACTGCTGGATGCAACTCTCCTCAAGCTGCAACGATCTCATGTTTTTGCGATGTCATAATAATGAGAACCTTTATACTGGTAGGAACCTCCTGGTTACACCAGCCCACAGGGGATTATTGTGTCCGTCCGTCGTGCAGGGAGGGGCTGGGTGAGGAGGGAGGGGCTGGGTGGGGAGGGGAGGGTGGGGAGGGGCTGGGTAGGGAAGGTGGGGAGGGGCTGGGTGGGGAGGCTGGGTGGAAAGGGTGGGGCTGGGTGGGGGGTGGGAGGGGTGGGGCTGGGTAGGGAGGGGCTGGTCACCCCGTGGTGCCCTTATAAAACTCAACGTTTAACCTACTCACGCCGGCTTGTGCCCGCCCTCACAGTCGGGCATATTTGCGGAATACACCACGCCGCCGTTGACCCTGGCCATTGACCGAGCAACCCAACGTTCCTACCAGCTCCCTCCGCAGGAATGTGTTCTAAAATGTACATAGTTAAACGAAGCATCTTTGTAAACATTAATCACGTTAATAAAGTTGACCTTATATTAAACTTGTTTGGATATGCAGCATTTATACAACATATATATCACAAGATTTTATGTTTATTTTGGCAGCTGTTCAATTAATGTTATTTGGGTCTTTCGGTAAAAGCCACGTAGATAGAAAAAAATATCACGACTTTATACTGTAATATAAACTCCTGTGAATGCTTCTAGAAATGTTATGCATATTTGTAATAAATAAATAAATAGAAAATGATGTTTTCTGGCATTGGATCTGGAAGTACATGTTGACACCTGTAGCAATAAGCTGCGAATGGCAGGCTGGGTGTTAGGTGAGATCATTCGTAACGACCATCATGGCTTCAACTTTCTCGCCAAAGGATTCCATTTGTGTGTTGCCAATCATCTACCTCATTTTGTCTGCTTTCAACACTCCCCATTGCTTGCTATGATACATTTTATGCGCTATGTTTATTCGAAATGAATATTATATAAGCTTTAGTCAAACCAGTATTACGTTATATGAATCTATGCTTAATATGCAGGAAAGACCTCACGTCATTGTTATGCTGTATTGCCATGGCTTCTCTCGGTCACCTACAGAATCAAATTGTGAAATGTGTTCCCATGTTTTTTTTTAAATACCGTTACCATGGCGAGTGAGGGAGACTCACTTGAATTGCTTTTTTCTGTTTTATGAAACGGATGTGTTTTTTTTATGAGGTTTGGGTGTGGACTCCGCGGTTTGTGGGAAAGAAGTCGCACGCGGTATACGACGACACTCTTCTGAACTGAGAACACCACCGCTCATGCGGGACACTTCGTAGACTGATCTATGTGACAACACTCAGAGGTCAAGTCAAAGTTGCCTCCACGTTCGAACGAGATATTTCACGCCACTCATCTCCATCGGTGGAACCCGTCTTGTTTGAAAATTATTGTGATGAGAGAGGACATTGTGTCAGTAACTTCCGAATTAAGCTTCGGAATTGTATTATTGGCAGCAACATGCGATAATATATATTTTTGAACACATGTATACATGCATTAATACTGTATTCGTAATATTATTTATTTGATACTGTTTTTAGTCTCAGTCCATCATCCCTCTGGGTTCACTAAAATAGTTACCCCTTTTCCGGAAGTCAACAGTCCAGTCGTTGTCTTATGGGTAAATTAACCCCCTGCCTATAGGAATCAGGATTTCCATTGGTCTGCTCAAATACTGCTGTGAAATTTCTATGATGCTGACTAATTGTTCATAACTAGTGTTTATGGGAAACAATAAGCCAGCTACAAATATACAAAACTGAACCCCACAACTTCTCGCCTTCAAAACGCAGTCTTTTTTTTATTACACGCTTTTATTTAACTCACTCTGTCTGTTGTTGTATCCTCAAATCTTGTAACTAAATTTTAACCCACTTCCCAATGTGGTATCGACTGCAAACTTGGTTTACTTATGTCATACTGATAACAACAATATATTATATCATAAAAAATATATATTTTTAAACATTCTTCTTTATATGTTATGTTTCGGCTTGGGTCTAATTGTCCATGGTCAACTAACGTGGGCTGTAATTGCCCACGGTCCCTTACGTTATGGCAAGCTTCGGGGCCACTTCCTGGAGTCATGGAGTTGTTCCATTTCTACAGTACATTCATGTTTACCATGTGATGATCGATCTACTGCTGAATGGCTGCTATGAATCTCTCCACGAAGTGCTACTTCGTTGAGCTATCTTTTGTGGCCCAGGTAGGTTCTGCAAAAAGAAGCCAAAATAAATTTTGGTTACAATATTTGATGACACAAAAAAGTACAAAATAATATATATTAAAAAAACTTTTTTTAAACACCCTTTTATGAAATGTACTGAAAAGTTACATATATTTATTTTCTGTTCAAGTACTTTGCATTATATATGTTTAATATACTGTTGTTGTAACTGGCTAAAAATAAAAGCATGGGACACTCATATTAACGCATTTAAAACTTTAGGTTACAATTACAACATATGAACAACATGTGACCAGTTACTTTCGATTATCAATCCACACATTCAGAAAAAATAAACGGCTTAAAAACTTTACGTTTAAATTACAACATATGAACAACATATGAGCAGTTACTTTACGTAAAAATTACAACATATAAACAACATAAAAAAAATAGTACGAGCGCCCCACGCTTTTCTTTTTAGTCAGTTACAACAAGAGTACATGAAACATATATAATGCAAAGTACTAGAACAGAAAAAAAATATTTTAACTTTTTAGTACATTTCATAAAAGCGTGTTTAAAAAAAAAGTTACAAAAAATATATATATTTTTACTATAGCACACAAACGAAGGCCAAAATAAATATGGGTATTACCAAAAACCCCAGACCAAAACCTGTCATTTGCAGACATTTGGCACGCACTCTGTCTCGACTTTATCCACAGCCATTCACCACATTCTTGTGAAGGACCTACGTTACTAATCTCCGAAGGAATTTCAAACAATGGTTCACTTATTAAATTCAAGACCAGTGCTCTTTAATTAATGTTTTTCTTGCTGGCCCCTTAGAAACGCATATTTGCATGTACATGTGTAGTTTTTCAGCAAACAAACATCAAGTTTCAGTTTTCAGTTTCATTTATTTGGTATAGCCCTGTGAGCCATTCGGCTCTTGAATCGGGTGCAACCGCAACAAACAAAAAACAAAAACATGAACAAGAAAACATCTTAAAGTGACTATGCGCAAACAGAACATGTCAAATTAAGCAATAATAAAAGACCATTTGAAATTCAACAACACTGTAGCAACACTGCAAACATACACATTTGGATGGTCATGGCAGCATCACGTGATTCACAAGTTGAGGGAGACCTTAGACCCACAGTGGATAGATCATGGCTGATAGGTGTACAGCTAAGGTAATTTAAAACGTATTATGACTGCGAATTGCTTGCAGAGGTTGAAACATCTGAAGAGTTCACCAAAATGGTGGCGTGCTCCAACTAGGTAATGAATTATATCGCACACATTACAAAATCTGTCCAAATTTCACGACATAGGCTTGCTCAAGTCTTCTAACTATTATGTCAAATTTCTTCGACACCGATACATGGTCAACACTCATGGTATGTTCCATGTAGTCTGAATGTCTCACTAGTTAGATGAATGTCTGGTGTGCTCCGACTTGTCATGAGGTTTGATATTCCTCGTCACCCTATATTATGCACTGGAAAACCACTTAAGGTGCTGTATGGTGCTTCAATTACATGGACTGATATTGTTATTTATCATCTCTGCCATCTCAAGCTACATTTCACAGCTTACACCTATTTGAAACTCACAAATAAAATTGTTTCGAGATTATAATGCAGAATACTCTAAAGTAACATAACTAAATATTAAATTAAACTGCTCCTTTTTATCACTATTATGGATTATGATTTTTTAAACTTATTTTCAATTACCAAGGTTTGTAATATATCATTGCTGTGCAATGATATATTAAACGTTGTGATAAGCATGTAACAGTGCATGTAAGCATCAAATAATTTATGAAAATATATTAAGCTCACAATAAATGTGTCGAATCATGCATGTAAGATTAATGTATTACTCTTTGGTTCTTTCGGTAAAGTCACGTGGAAAATAAAATAATAATGGAATACGACGTCTCGGTTGCAACACAAGCAACCATCATCTGGTAAGAATTAATGATAAAACACAGACACGGGAACACCGAGCGAGATACACTCGCTTGGCGTCTTTGTGTGTCTCTCTCTACATGTGTGTCTGCCTATGCTGTTCCCGTGTCTGTGTTTTCTCATCCATTCTTACCTGATGACGGTTGCTTGTGTTGCAATCGAAAGGTCGTATTCTATTATTATTTTCTACGTGACTTTACCGAAAGAACCAAAGAGTAATTCCTGCAGTCACGAAAGCTTCGAATCTAATAATGTATGACCTTTGCATATTCGTCTATCATGTTACATTTAGAGCAGTGTATCTTCATAGCACGAGCGGCCCCTGGTCACCTTTAATGTGGCCCCTGACGTGCGGCCCCTGACAATACACAACACGTGAACACACCCCAAGCATAATCCTGCTGTCAAACCCAATGGCTTCATATGCGTGGCGGCCCTCACGCTGATGATGTCTTATCGGCAAAAGTGCCCCCCCCCCTCTGAAAATGAGTGAATAACACTGATTTAGACTGATGGTGGTTGGTGTAATTGAGTCTAGACCTGAGAAATAACTCTAACAAGATGGAGAATATGGGACGAGAAATTATCAATTGCAAGTATTGAATTGAATCACAACCCAGAATTGTGAACATGCATTACATCTCTGGTGGTGATGGTGGTGGTAAATGGTTGCTTCCCTTTAAAGTCGAGTGTAATGGGAGGCACAAGCTACATGTCTGAGCTTAGGGCAGAGTTCTCTTCAGCGTCCCCCATTGGGTGCAAATAACTTCGTTTGACCACACGGACACATGAAATTCATCACGTGTTAGGCTCACTTTAACGCAATCAACTCACGAGATGCCTTCAGTTCTATGTATAGCCCTGAGCAGCTTGAAGTTTGGATTGGCGTGCATTAAGTATAGCCTTGAGTTTTCACTGTGTTGTATAATAAAATTGACAGACCCTTATAGTTTATGGAAAGCATAACTTGGCACAACTCAGGGGTAAATCTTGGCACAGGTGTAATAAAATACTCCGTCAGGCACTGCTGGTCTCCGTTGGTCTTTTATTTAGTTCTTTCTCCGCACCCCGCTGGTCTCCTCCGCGGACCAGCGCCGTCTCGCGCGCGCCCTGCACGCGCTTCCTCCTCAGCTCCTCCACTCGTTCTCACACCCCGCTGGTCCTGACAAGGGACCAGCGTCTCCTCTCGCGTCCCGCACACGCTCCTCCGTTAGCTCCGACCAGCGTCTCCTCTCGCGTGCCGCGCATTATTAATAAATAATAAGTAAAATAAGATAAAATAAAAATAAAAGATAAAAATTAGTTAAATAAAATCACGACGTTTCGAAGCATACTCTGGACTGGTTTTCACTTTCATGGTCTCATCAGCATCATCAGGCTTGTAAATAATACACTGAAGGGTTGCCAAATCTTATTAACAAGAACACTCAATCTCTCTTTTAGATGGAGTACCCGTAATGTGCCACATCAACATATGAGTGTTTATACGTGATTGCATTTGGGCTGTGGAATTTAGCATTTTCGTGGCACACAGACCAACATCCTCTTCAAGTGTCTGTGATATGTATTTTTTTAATTGTTATTTTAAAGTGATGAATACCCATCGTGTTCAGCATACTTTCAATCGAACTTGCTTGCTTTTTAATTTCATAAAATTACCGAAATTTGTGGTCTCCTGTGATTGTAATAGCAAAACACAATAATAAGAAGAGCCATTTTTATAGAATTCGGTAAAAGCAAAACCCTCAATATTTCAAGGTTCCACAATGAATGTGAATACGAGACGGTCCTTAACAAATAACGTCACGAATCAATCCGCAGGCTGCCGACCCCTGGTCTAGATCCAGCATAGTAATAATGTGGACTTTGCAACTCTGGCTCAGTGACAATGTCAGTAACATCCAACACTTATCTGAGCATGGGTAGAGACACTGGACACAATTCGCCAATAATAATGTGTCATCAGTGTTTTATTCTGAGAGACACCAGATGCTGACGTTCAACTGGCACATCACGTCCCTGAACTCACACATTCAGTCTGTCTCGTATTGAGGAAACCTCGCAGCCTCTGAGTAGGCGGTCTGTGAAAAAGCGACTGCAAGTTCAAAAGGTTAAGGAACTGTGAGTAATATTTAACTTGGAGCCAGTTAAAAAAACGTGTTCTCCTAAAGAATACTATGCCTGCTTTGTTGAAATTGGCCCCCTTTTAAAAACTTTTGTGTAATCGTGATATTTTCCTGTGTGGGCGTTTCTTGCAAAATCATATATACATTTCAGATTCAGCTCATGAAAGTCGTAAATAGTTTTCCACATTTAATATAGTTCTATATAATTACTTAAAAAAGAGTCCATATTCCTGATACTGAACAAAAGTGGTATATCATCTCAAAATACTCATCAACATCACCAAATTAATGATAACAGTCTCAACCAGTACAGTGCTCAATAGAGGACATATAATGTTCAATACACATACAGTACATCACGTTACCAATGCAAATCTATGTCCCAGCCAATCCCCCATTCATTTTCTTGTCAAAAGGTTATTAACACAGCTATAATCTCAGATAGCAAATGCGCTTTTTTCGAGTCATATAAACAGTTTTCATGGTAAAGTTATACTTTTAATTGTACAATGGCACTTTAAA
The DNA here is from genome assembly GCA_014621495.2 of Entosphenus tridentatus. Classification (NCBI taxonomy): domain Eukaryota; kingdom Metazoa; phylum Chordata; class Hyperoartia; order Petromyzontiformes; family Petromyzontidae; genus Entosphenus; species Entosphenus tridentatus. The sequence goes on from CM025610.2 coordinate 20,560,603, forward strand.
CCAGTGGTATTTTTAAATCCTTTATATTAAGTTCACTTGCGCGCTTGCTTGCTTGCTTACGATCGTGCAAATCTTTCGGTCGTTTTTAACCCACTTCCCGTGATCCAATCGAGCTGACATTTTCCACACAGACTCGTTGTGCGTGACAATTAATGTTCGTGAATTTTTTTTTCCAAAATTTTACACTTTTTAGGACAAAAATATTAGATTTAATTACCAATTGCTTAATGCTGACATGCAATCATCTGACCCATAGGTGGCAGCCATCTCAAGCCAGAGGACGAGAGGACTCTAGCCGCCACGCATATAAAGGATTTAAAGTGAAAAAAATTGTTTTTACGGGTTCATTTTTTAATACAATTATTTGCGTTTCATCAGATAAAACAAACGATTGGCGAGCCAGAATGCCCCTTTATTATGACATCATCAACTCCCGTTATCATTTTCTGTCCTGTACTTCACAAATAAAAAAGCTTTCTTCAACCAACATTTGATCGAGCCATGGTCATTCAATCAGTAAATTAAATGGTGTTGAAATGTAACCTCTATCACATTGAAAGCATGACGATATGATGATCACTTGAGTTAGGAATGCCACAATACATGTGATTGTTCTGTTACTATAATTGCCCCTGACATCGGCAAATAGACATTCTACCGATGGAAATAAGCATCACCACATATTTGTTTGAGCAGATAACATTCTAAATTTCTGCTGATGCAAAAATATCCCAGCAAAGCCTACAGTGTTTGAAACAAAACTGCAGGAGGATGGATTGAACTTTCGTTCTGGAATTGTTTATGACTAAACTAAACTACAAACTTCCATGATACAGATTTTGAGTTATATCGCGTAAATATATAAATGTGTCGTTAATTCTGCCACCACCCGACACAGCCAACTAGTAAGGGTTGTCACGTAAACTGAACATGCCAATTCGTTACTCGTACAGCACACCGGTGTGTTGGAGAGCCAAGCCACAGCATTTACAATCTGGGTACGACGTTTCGCCAGTAATTACAACTGGCTTCTTTAGGCGACGGCCAGATTTGTGGAGAAGTCCACTTGTTTCGTTCCTTAAATAGAGGCGTAGATGTGATGATAATTGGCTGTGTCGGGTTGTGGCTGGTTTAACGACACATTTATATATTTCGGTGATCTAAACCAAAAAAACCTGTATTATGGATGATTTTGGTCGTGAAAGCCTACGTGTTAAACTAAACTATAATTTGTATTATTATTATTTTACCAGGAAAGGTCCACTGAGCTATATAGCTTTTTTTGAGAAGCGACCTGGCCACAAATAATAGCTCAACAAAAGTGGCTTATCGTGTAGAAATTCATTGCAGCCAAATACTCGAAACGCACGTTTCTCAATGTCTATAAAAAAAACCGGAGGGCGCGGGGGAAAAATCCACGCAACCACAGGGAGAGAAATATGCAAACTCCAAATAAACAGCAGGCGTCAGGGTTGGAATTGAACCCACGACTTCCTACATACCAGGCGAGGAAGTTAACATCTCTCCACTGCGGCGTACAAATCATTTGCCAGCGTGGTGACAGGCTCCCCCACATTATTATTACCCAGATTGCTAAAGCTGATAGCTGACATGACATTGATGTTTAAATTATTTTTCTCGAATATTAATGAATAGTCGGAAGTAAATGGTGACAATTAATGGTGATATTGGCAAACAATGTTACGGTATCATGTAATGGTTCCAAAAATACAGCAAAGAGTGTGTAATTATACTCTTCGGTAACATTTATGGGAATGGCCAACCCTTTATAATTATAGAAAGCCCACCAAGTTGCCTGAATTAATCTTTTCTAACTTGATTTGAAGCTTTCGTGACTGCAGGAATTACTCTTTGCTTCTCTCTCTGCTTGTGTGTTTGTCTGTGTGTCTCCGTGTCTGTGTTTTGTCCCTCTCTCAAATTTAGCACTCTTTGGAAGAACGTAATCAACCAGATAAGGTGCTGACTGCTGTGTTAGCCGACTCTCTGTGTTGTATTGCATTGCATTTCTAAGTTAACTAGGTTTGTTTTATACCTGATGATGATTGCTTGTGTTGCAATCGAAACGTTGTATTCTATTATTTAATTTATTTTCTTTCGTCGTGACTTTACCGAAAGAACTAAAGAGTAACCTTTTCTAACAAAGCATTGTCCTTATAAGCTCTGCGAATGAATAGACTATTGTGTTTGTACTCATGTACGAGTGCACGTGTGCATACACTTATATGTGTGCCTGTGAGTGTCATCATCAGTGTGGCCCATGATAAATAACTGGAGGACTGTCGATAAATAAAGCTTACAAATACTATTCATGTAAAGCTTTCGTGACTGCAGGGATTCATCTTCTTGGTTCTTTCGGTAAAGTCACGTAGAAGGAAATAATTAAAGCTTAATACTATTTTATTATTTCCTTCTACGTGACTTTACCGAAAGAACCAAGAAGACTATTCATGTAGTGTAATGGTTTTCTCACTTGATTTGCAATCTGGAGGTATTCTGAAGCTGTCGGTTCTTGCCCCCCGAAACAATGGGCGTTTTCTGTCCATTGAGTAATCTACATCGGGGCCCACCACAGTCGTGTGTGGTGAGGTAAAATGTGGATACTCCCACCTCTTTCAAGTCACGTGGCAGTGTGGAAGAGCAGGCCAAATACCCTCTTATAGGGGCCCTCTAGAGTTGTCTTCAGTGGAAACCCTCTGTCAGCAATGACGTTAGCAAGCAAGTGCATGCTCCAAATGAGAATCCTAGGATAATAAAAATTCAATCCCATGCAGATTCTGGTTTCCACCCCACTGATGTGAGTCAAAATGTTGCAAATTACATTTCATTTCTCCCCATTGCTTATACAGCTATACTGCGATAAAGCAGAAGGACAAGTAATTGTAACGGTTATAATGTTGCGTTACAAACCTGCCAACCTGAGTTCGATTCATGGCCACGGCTAATATCAGTGGCAACATGATATCTGAACTGGTTCTGTTACTCCCCCTCTCCCTTCACCAACTCGCAGTGAGTAGCATGATGAATTATGGTCAAACATCCCCCAAGACGGCGCAAGGCCTTCATCTGGCAGTGGCAAAGAGCTCTTCGTGATTATTGCATGATGATCACATTGCGGATACATCGCCTCCGTCTCCCCCAGATTGCGATGCTGCAGGAGGAGTTTCCCAGACTGAATGAGGGAGCAGCCAGGCACGCCACACATCATGCGCACGCAATAAAGTGTGATTCTTCATGCACTTGTCATGTTCAACTTTGTCACGTAGAAAGTTGTGTGTGGTGAGCTGGCAATTTCACTGTTGTCCAACGCATGTAAAAATGACTCAGAGGCATTCGTAACTTATTCCGTGAAGCAACACCTTATTTTGCAAGAAAATGTGTCATATTGGACAAAGCCTTATCCAGCTCCCAGCTCTTTAATCCAGTGGTTATTATTTATTTATCTCCCCTCCCACACAGTCCTCTTTCCATCAGCAGGATATATGGGCATGGTCGAAGGTGAATAAAATGAGCTTCACATCCTTGAACCTTATCGCCTAATATGGCCGGCCCCCTAAGCTCCTCACATTCCATGTGTGCATGTCTATGCTACATTTCATTAGCACGGCAACAGACGCATGATTTAATCCAGCGGAATAGCATTTGTTACGGTCATTGAAAAAGGAATGTTAATGAGGGATTCCAAATCAGTGCTTTTGTACAAGGTGAAAAGGTAAATGTGTAGCCCTGTTGCTTGCTGATTCCACTACTGTTGAAAGGGCCTCCATATTATAAGGAGAACTAGAGATGGCTTCTAAAGGTTATGTTAACCTACTCTTCCACGGTGGCACAACATATTAAAAGAGGGGGGAGTACCCATACTTTAACTCAGCATGCTTCACCTGCCGATCGACTAACTGTGGTGCGCCTATTTATACTGCTGGGCGGACAAAAGCGGAGGCAATGAAAAAAACTTGTCCATTGTTTCAACTGCTTTGCCGGGAGATCGAACCGCCAACCTCTGGAAGTCCAGTGTGTTAACAATTATATCTTCATATAATAGTAGGTTTTTACCCTTTTAACTGGTACAAAACTGACACCTTTA